>NQII01006014.1:0-28943 GCA_002778355.1 Clitarchus hookeri | reverse complement strand
CAACATTGCCTCCTGCACCCACACATATGCACGCTTACCTGCAAGTAAGCCTGCCACCAACTGATTCCAAGCAACCTGCACTGCATGTGCACCTGACTTGGGATGTTGGTTGCATCCTGCCTCTTCAGACAACTCTCTTGGCAGGGGTACCCAATGCACATCCCAGCCACGCAGCAGGAATGTTAAGCTGCCCCCCTATTACTCTATCCCCTTCACACGTCCCTGGCCAGACAGGTATAAATTCGCACCATGCAGCACCCCTGGGGCAGTTCTTTTCTGCCTGCTGGCTCGTGCTGCTACCATCGTCTTTAAGACCTTCCATCATACACCATGCTATTGTCTCCTGCAGACAACAGCTCTGAAACTTTAACGGAATCGGACACACTGTACTGGTCGCCTCGCTGCTCGTTTTCAGGGTTTGCCCTCGCCTCACTGTTTCCCTTGCACATGTGCTATTCACTCGTTTGGCAGATAGGTAACCTTGCCATTCAGCCTCCTGGGCACAGGCTGATATATGTATATTTATTCTTTATAAACACATATATATTCAACTTCCCTGAATTTTACCTCAAAGCTTCACCTTTGATCCCATTAACATTCTGCTGCCCCCTTAGACTTTGGCACGACTGTAATCACACAGCCCTTCAGGCTCACACTCAACTTACATTGGGAACCCGTCTCTACCTCAGTCTGGGCATCTGGTTACTAGTGGTAGTGCCATTTCTCTGGGCACTTCTGGGGCCGAGAGCAAGGCCCACTACGGAACCTACTCAAAGGAGACTTTGCTACCAGTGATTATGCCGCTTCCTTATGTTCTTCAAGGGTAGGTGTAGTGACACATTCATATACTTCAAGGGGTACGAGCCAAGTAGGAGACATTTCTCACCCCAGCTGGATGCTTGGCTACCAGCGATAGTGCTGTTTCTCCGGGCACCACTGAGACGGGGAGCGGGGCTCATCACCACCAGGTGGAGGGATGCCCTCCTTTGGGAAGTGATCAGATCCCCAGGCACTGGCACCAGAGAGAAGACCCGCTCTCTTCTCCAATACACACTCAGGCCACTTTTCTCCTGCTCAAGTCTGAGTCTCTACCTTGCTCCATGCCATATACTGAGCTAGGAGGGAAAAGGTGGAGAAAATAGCTATTGCTGAGGCTGGGTGAGCTGTTGAGCAAGAAGCTGGCTGTGTGAGGGCGAATACACACAGGAGGAAGCTGCCCGGCAGCGAGCAATCTCCTGCCCCAGCATACCATCCAGGCTGTTTAGCAGTCTGTTGGGAGATCTTTCATTTGTCACCAACCCTGCCTAAAGGCCAGTATATCCCCACAAGATTCTTTAATGATTTGTGTAAATACATGAAGGCATGCAAAGCTGCTTTCATGGATTTGACATAATGCAATTCTATGGCATTATAACAGATGCAAGAAAAATGTTCAAGTATTTAAGAAAGCCAGTTATCAACGTACACAAGTGGCGGGTATTTGCAGATGAAGAGTGTGAAGACAACTGTGAAAAGCGTTCCACATATCTGATGAACAAAAAAAAATGATTACTGTACCACGATCTTGGTTAAGATTTAAAATCGCTATACAGAATGTCAACGAACAAATGTTACAAATTAATAGGGGTGGTACACAAGATGAAATGGAACATATTTTATTAAGGTACACATGTCCGGAAATGTCTCCTTATACCAAAAAACGGCAATAATAGCGAGCAGGGGTATAGTCTGCAACCTGGTGGCAACCAAATAGTGTAACAGAACGTACCGGGTATTACATGTGTAGGTTGAAAGTGTTTGTACGCTGCCCCATTTGATGCACAGTAATGCAGGGGTCCATTGCATGTATTATTAGACATGCAGCGTTCACAGTCGCAGTAGAACAGCAATCATGCCATGCTACACATTTGCGGAGCATACAGACATGCATTTAGTTTATGGTGCAGCTGGCGGCAATGGCGGAGAAGCCGAGAGAGACATAGCCACCGCTTTTGTACATTAGTAGATTGGACAGGTGGTCCCATTGTCTGGCCACCCCACTCCCACGACTTAACACCTTTGGATTTCTACCTTTGGAGCCACTTAAAAACACTAGTGTATGACACTCCTGTGAATATCAGAGAACTTGAGGCCAGGATTCCTGCAGCATTCGAAACCATCAAGAACACGCCGAGCATCTGCAATGATGTGCGCCGCAACATTCTGCAGCGCTGCAGAGCATGCATTTAACGTGGGGGAGACAATTTTGAGCAGCTGTTGTAATCTCTCTGTGCGTAATGAGCCTGATTTAAAATACTGATTCACANCCGTAAATTTTACAATAGTGCGACGTTGTCGTTACATTTACATACATTTACTGCCATCTATTATTGTACGTGGAAAGTAAAATGAACTAAATCCGGTATAATTAGGGAAGCTTTTAAGATTTGTTTATTCATTTAAATAGTGTTGTTAGTTTAGAGAGGTTTTGTTATAACACATATGGATCTAAAAAAAAGAAATTGAAAGAACATTTCTTTCATTTGCTATGCGAAAACTGACAGCCAGAAGGAAATAACAAATATTAATTGTATGTACTTCCCTAAATGTTTACAAACTTACAGTATGGGCTACTGGTATTTATGTAATCAGGCCCTGTATAAGTATTTTATTGTTTAAACAACACACAATATAACTATATTCAAATCCTCAACACACGCACACCGTTTTTAGTTACAAACATACACTATTTTTTATTCTTCTTCCTTATTGCATCCGACTGTCGCAGGGGCGTTAGAACAAGTTCTATCACACACTGTCGCATCGCCATCGTCTGCTGGTTCACCTCTGATTGGCCAGTCACTTTTGTCGTACTGTCGCTGTCGCATTGTCGTAAAAAACACTTTACCAGTTAACACTCGTAACAACACGTAAAACCAAATTGTATATGAAATATACATAAGCTACAGAAATGACTCAACAAACCAGTAGTGATGATACTGTAGACTCTGCTAATTGGAGATCTACACCGAGCTTGGTTTTTTCCTGTTGAAGNGTGGCGGGTATTTGCAGATGAAGAGTGTGAAGACAACTGTGAAAAGCGTTCCACATATCTGATGAACAAAAAAAAATGATTACTGTACCACGATCTTGGTTAAGATTTAAAATCGCTATACAGAATGTCAACGAACAAATGTTACAAATTAATAGGGGTGGTGCACAAGATGAAATGGAACATATTTTATTAAGGTACCCATGTCCGGAAATGTCTCCTTATACAAAAAAACGGCGATAATAACGACCAGGGGTATAGTCTGCAACCCGGTGGCAACCAAATAGTGTAACAGAACGTACTGGGTATTACATGTGTAGGTTGAAAGTGTTTGTACGCTGCCCCATTTGATGCACAGTAATGCAGGGGTCCATTGCATGTATTATTAGACATGCAGCGTTCACAGTCGCAGTAGAACAGCAATCATGCCATGCTACACATTTGTGGAACTCGCAGACATGCATTTAGTTTATGGTGCAGCTGGCGGCAATGGCGGAGAAGCCGAGAGAGACATAGCCACCGCTTTTGTACATTAGTAGATTGGACAGGTGGTCCCATTGTCTGGCCACCCCACTCCCACGACTTAACACCTTTGGATTTCTACCTTTGGAGCCACTTAAAAACACTAGTGTATGACACTCCTGTGAATATCAGAGAACTTGAGGCCAGGATTCCTGCAGCATTCGAAACCATCAAGAACACGCCGAGCATCTGCAATGATGTGCGCCGCAACATTCTGCAGCGCTGCAGAGCATGCATTTAATGTGGGGGAGACAATTTTGAGCAGCTGTTGTAATCTCTCTGTGCGTAATGAGCCTGATTTAAAATACTGATTCACANTGTGGGGGAGACAATTTTGAGCAGCTGTTGTAATCTCTCTGTGCGTAATGAGCCTGATTTAAAATACTGATTCACATGCATCTTTCTTAATACATGATGCCACCCCTGCTTGTTATTATCGCCATATTTGATATAAGGAGGCATTTCCGGACATGGGTACCTTAATAAAACAAGTTCCATTTCATCTATGAAACCACCTTTATTTTTATTAACTTGTAACACTTGTTCATTGGCATCTTGTATAAAGTACAAGTTTTTAATGTGAATATGTAATTTCATATTTATACAACCCTTAATTCAACTACAGTAAATGTAATTCAGTGTCAAAATGTAGTAGCAATATGGCAACAGTGCACATCTTTACTCTATACGTACTACCATCTAAGAGCGAGAAGACCTGTAGTCTGACCAAAGACATTATTCGCATGCTATCTATATTTGTCACATGACATGGGTTCTCAAAGCCATGGTAGATGGGGTTTGATGGACAACCTGCCCTTACAAGTTGTGTGATATGTCTTTCATGGATTCTAAGTGTTTGTTAACTGAAATCACTGATGGTACCAGAGGTGTCCCAGGCAATGGGGTATGTGACAGATTTAACCGTTATGGTCATTTGCAACTCCACTTTATGCAAATATGGTCCAGTCAAATTATTGCCAACTTTTCTGAAGCCCTGCTGAAGTTCCACTGTCAGGCTATTCCTCCACCTCATGCAAGCAAAGCTTAACTATGTCTAGAAATGTACACCGAAAGGACAGCACATTGCATTTGTGTGCACCACATTCAGGCGCACTCACTTCAATAATATTTTGCATGAGAAATATTTCTTACTAGGCATTACCAACACACATATTTTCTCCCGGTTTATATTTATATTAATCATAAAAAAATATTGNAATATTTCTTACTAGGCATTACCAACACACATATTTTCTCCCGGTTTATATTTATATTAATCATAAAAAAATATTGCCATTTATAGATAAAATATAAGTAAGAGTTAAGTTTAACAAAAAATAAGATACTTGTATGCTAACAGAAGTATAAAACGCTGTGATACACGAGGTACTAATTAGGAAATGACCAAACAAGTCATATATGGGGTGGTTTTTAAAAAGTTTGATTCAAAAAGTACGAATAAACTGTGAATAAACTATACATTGCAAATCTTCGTACAATACATTGTACCTCAATGCAACTGAAACCAATATGTTGATGAAAAAAGAACACATTTCTTATTTTTCAATACTGAGATAATACACAAAGTGGGACTATTTACTATCAAAAATCACCACAGTCACCCGACCTCGTTCTTCGGCCGGCGTAAGTCAGTCATGGGTAGCGCGCGCACGAGGCGCAGAGTCGTGTGACGCGTGTGCTACATGTGTTCGGTGCATCTGCACCTGATGTAGAGTGCAGCGAAGGCATGCCCGACGGCCGACGACAACAGTGAAAAAGGCTTCATGTTAGTATTTAAGGTTCTTTATGTATTTATTTTGCANCATGCCCGACGGCCGACGACAACAGTGAAAAAGGCTTCATGTTAGTATTTAAGGTTCTTTATGTATTTATTTTGCAGTGCATTCCTGTGCACGTTTTTGTAAATTAGTATAGTGTGTTTTCCTTCTATTTTGATCATGCTTCATTCTTCATGCACGTGGTCGGCACGGGGCCACCACTTCTGGCACGGGCTTGTGTTCTCGCTTCCGAGCGCAAGCTGGATGGGTGCATGCCGCTTGGCCTACAGGGGTCTCAACTTTGTTCTCACTGATTCGTTAAGTCTGTCTGCCAAGTCATTTTTCAAACCTTTTTACTTTGGCCCTGCAGCCAGACTGTACCTTCTGTTGATTCGGAGCATCCTTGAACTGAAACTAATACGAATGTAGTTGCCCTTAATTCCTACGTTTAAGTGACCCAGCCTCCCTGTACTTGCACTTGGTGTGCTCCATGGCCAACAACGGAGCAAAAGAATATGTATTGGCGCCAATTGTTCAGCCACTTGGCGACCCTGGTAAGAGTCTGTACTCACAGTGTGGCCATGCGCAAAATCATGGCCTGGAGCCCAGGGACTATGTATGCATCTTTGCTTCCATCTACCACCCTAAATCCTTTTACATTTGTGCGACAGTTTGTCGGCATCACGACACTTCGACTGCCGCACACTACCTGTCATCCGTAAATTTTACAATAGTGCGACGTTGTCGTTACATTTACATACATTTACTGCCATCTATTATTGTACGTGGAAANCCGTAAATTTTACAATAGTGCGACGTTGTCGTTACATTTACATACATTTACTGCCATCTATTATTGTACGTGGAAACTAAAATGAACGAAATCCGGTATAATTAGGGAAGCTTTTAAGATTTGTTTATTCATTTAAATAGTGTTGTTAGTTTAGAGAGGTTTTGTTATAACACATATGGATCTAAAAAAAAAGAAATTGAAAGAACATTTCTTTANGAGGTTTTGTTATAACACATATGGATCTAAAAAAAAAGAAATTGAAAGAACATTTCTTTAATTTGCTATGCGAAAACTGACAGCCAGAAGGAAATAACAAATATTAATTGTATGTACTTCCCTAAATGTTTACAAACTTACAGTATGGGCTACTGGTATTTAAGTAATCAGGCCCTGTATAAGTATTTTATTGTTTAAACAACACACAATATAACTATATTCAAATCCTCAACACACGCATACCGTTTTTAGTTACAAACATACACTATTTTTTATTCTTCTTCCTTATTGCATCTGACTGTCGCAGGGGCGTTAGAACAAGTTCTATCACACACTGTCGCATCGTCATCGTCTGCTGGTTCACCTCTGATTGGCCAGTCACTTTTGTCGTACTGTCGCTGTCGCATTGTTGTAAAAAACACTTTACCAGTTAACACTTGTAACAACACGTAAAACCAAATTGTATATGAAATATACATAAGCTACATAAATGACTCAACAAACCAGTAGTGATGATACTGTAGACTCTGCTAATTGGAGATCTACACCGAGCTTGGTTTTTTCCTGTTGAAGAGCAACAATCACTGCCTGTGCAGAGTCATCTTGGTCCATTTTATTGCTATTCTGTTCCATGAGCCTGCAAGCAAGATAATATTTGCTCTGAAGTATGATTGCATGTTTACATACAAAAAAAAAAGTACATTAAAAAATGTTTGGGTANAAAAAAAATACATTAAAAAATGTTTGGGTATGAGGGCATGGTAATATACAAACGAACATTTAACAGTTTTCATTTTGCACATTACATAATTTCACAAAAATTTTCTACATCTTATTTAATGGTCGTGCAGTGTAACTTTTCCTCTCTCTACACTTTCCTGAAGTTTGCAACATATTTTTCTCGTACATACTAAGAGTTACTGTCTTTACGTGTATATTGCCCCTCTTGTGCACATCCTTACAACCCCTTTCAACCGGTGATAGAACAGAAAATTAATACAATTTATATAACCCCATTCGTAGTGAATGGGATTATAGAAATTGTATTAATTTAATAATAAAAAAATAAAACTGCAGGATTGCTAGCAAAGAAGCAACAGAAAAAAGGCCTTTTTCTGATATATTTAAAAGCTTGTTACTTTAACATATACATAGGTTGTGCAACACAGTTGTGTACAGAAACAGGAGTAGTTAGAACTGAAAACAGAAAACTGAACGTAGTAAACAACAGTTTTTTTCATGGGANATGTGTACAGAAACAGGAGTAGTTAGAACTGAAAACAGAAAACTGAACGTAGTAAACAACAGTTTTTTTCCTGGGAGATGTTCAAAATACTGGGTACAGGTCTTATATAGAGGTGAGTGAGTGAAGAGATTTAGGTGGCTCTTAACATTGAGTTCTTGAGAGTGAATGAGGATGAAGTGAAGTGCCGGAATTAAGGGGTGGGTGAAATGGGAGATCCCCGAGAAAATCTGCCGATCAGCAGCATCGCCCGATACAATTCCCACATGTGATTATATAGAGGTGGGTGGTATACATAATTAAGCCCCATGTGAATTTAGTGGAATAAACTTGACACCTATGGGTTGGTGGTACTCACACTCTTGAGGTTGTGTGGCGGCTAACCACAAACTACCACAAGCGGACAAGTTAATTTATACTTGCCGATTGCCTTGCACTGGCTACAGTCCTCTCACTGGCATTTTCCAACTGAGTTATGATATCCCAGAAGGAAGTTCTAGTTGAGTTTTGTCTTGCTCCTTGTCTCTGCTTATGGCTTCGGGGCTAATCTACCTTACATGAGTGTAAGGGCACTGATAAGACTTAACTGTCTGTTTCTGTTCTTCCCCGCAACTGAAATAAAGCATGGGTAGATGGTGGGGCGAGTTAAAGGATAAGATGGTAGGTTAGGGGGTCTGCAAGGTACAGAGGTAAGGAGGTAAAGGAGGTCCCCGACATTTGGTTTCGCAGTTTCCTACACTCCCTTCATGTGCAACCGAAGTCAGAAGGATGTCCCCTTCCTACAGTTTTCTGTACCCAGCAGACTGAGATACAGTGGATTGAATAGAGATTGGTAAGATCAGTTTGATATCCTCCCAATGGTCCAGGTGTGACAGGGGCATTGGGGCCACAAAGTCTCGTCCACCAACCCTCTGTCCCAGGTATATCAAGATGTGGTGTATCGAACATAGGTTGTTCAGTAGAGGCATGACTCCTGGTTCCCCTTCAGTATTGTGAGTGTTGGCCGCCAGGTATTGTGCTTATGAGCACTGTCCGAATGACTGGTGATCAGATGAGGATAGTCTGCATGCCCACTGCACTGGGTACTTGATAGGGAAGTGACCACTCTCTCCTTAGGGTGCAATCATTCCAACCCCTTGTCTTGGATCCCTACTCCGTTTCTCCTTCCATCCTTATCATCGGGTACCGCCGGGTATGGCTGGCTGCAAAAAATAATGTTGGCAAAATTGCGGGTGAGAAAAAGCAGTAAACAATGGTTGTAACAGAGTTTGAACTGCACTCCTACCACTTGCAATAATGTACGCCAAACTATTGTTGAGACAGTTTTATTGCCCTGAAGGCAAATAAAATGTTTCGCACACATGGCACAAGTGTCTGTTTGATGCACAAATGTATTGAATGGCTCAACTCCCTATCACTGTATGACAAATACATGATGTGGTGTATAGTGGAGTGGTGCAAAGAGCATGGTGGCAGAGGACTCTGAAGGAGTGTGGGCCAGCTCAGTTTTGCTACTGCTGGATTCACTAGGTGAATGCTTCCTGGCTTCTCAAGAGGACGGGAGAGCTCTGGAGGTGAAGGATGCTGGAAATAAACTGACATTTTTCGTGCTGCAGCACTATATAAACATTGTGATGGAGCAGAGTTTCGCAGGGTCTCTGCTAGCACAACCACCCCCACTTCGCCGCTATGGCGCAACCAGGCTGCGCATGAAAAGGGAATGGCAATGGGTGGCTTGCCTGCATATGCTCAGGGAAGTATGCTAGTGCAGGAAGTATCTACATTCGTTTAGGGGCAACACTCTCTCGCCTATCCTTCCCTGGCCAACTACACTGATGTCTGGTAGAAATGCGGGATTAAAGAGGAAATACCAGTGGTGGGATTAATTGTTACAAAGGTGTGACATGTGTCAATTTGTTCCCTCCCCTCTGTGCGATGCTGAATCACCTCATCAGCATGTGGTGGCAGTGGCTTGATGCTTCTCTCAACGTTAATCACTTTGTGTGTGAATTGGCCATTTATTTGCTTCCACAACTGCCCCTCTTCTGTGCCCAGAATGGGCTGCTTTGCAGTTGGTCTGCTTATCCGTCTTCCCTCTCTTCTCCTGGTTTGCCAGGTGCCTATGCTAGTCAAGGCCAATCACTCGCAGGTTGCAGCTGTGTCATTCTTCCTGCCCTAACAGTACTGCTTACAACTCGAGCTGAAGGCTTAAGTATGTACAAACTCTTATTTCCCTGAACAATTCTGCAGTCTATCCTATATTCCGGCTACAATACACGAACCAATTTATGAATCTTCAAATTTAAATTACAACACTGAAAACAATAATCTAAACTGCATCTATTACATTTCGCACCCCCTTCCAATTACATGCTTGACTCTATACTCATGTGACGTGATCTTTAATTTACAATATTTACAACAGACAACATCCCTGATGAACTCTTTGCTCAGAATCTTCTTCTTTACTTTCACATTTCCCTTGAAAGTGCTTTACGTGCAGTTTTAACATGCAACTTTGGCTTAATGCCTGTTTAAACTCACTGCCTGGCAATTTTTATGGGTACAGGACTCTGCCTCAAACTCTACATGTAATGATGCCTCATACGTCTTATGAAACACTCCCTGTTTCTTAATTACATAAATTTGGGGCGCTTCCCCACAAAACCTAGTGACATATACCCTCTGTATTTCATCAATATGATTAACGCCACTCAGTAATATAGTTAGTGGTCCATCAGTTCACCCTCTAGGATCTGGGAAGTAATGAGCTCCACAAAAGGGGTAAAATAGTTGCTACACACATACTATGGCCTCAGCAGGCATGCAGATATATAAATTATTTGCCCGTTTGCTTTCAGTGGAGTTGATCGATGAACTGGTAGGGTTGTGGTTCGAGTTGGTGCTTGACAGGTCTATTCCTTCCCGCTTGCTTGGGAGCTATCAGCGGAAGGCTGGGTGCTCAACTTGAGGTGGCAAATTGCTGGTGAAGTGACTGGTTGGCATAACTCTGATACATGCTTCTTGGGTGGTGTTGGCGGCAAGGATGAGACAGCCCGTGGTACAGAGAAACACCCAGTGCAGTAGATGGCAGTTGGTACTCGAGGCGTGACAGTGGCTCGAGACCCTGATGCTAAGGTCAAAATGGATATGGCTCGTGCTAGTGCAGCATCCTCTCTCTGACTGGAGTATATTTTAGGGATGCCTGGTCACTGTTCAACAACACGTTTTGCTTGAGCAAGTGCAATCTTCGTTGCCTTCCTCCCAGCACAGTGGCCTGGCATGAGGAGAGTGGTAGGTACAGAAAGTACTGAAAGTACTAAAGGTACTGTCTGAATAATGTAAGCCCAGGCATCTCCATATAATCAAATAAATCTGGCGTACATTCATTGATGGGTATTCTAATCTGATGTGGTGTACCCAGTGAGTCAGAAATGCTCACTGGTGCTGTTACCCTAGGAGTTTGTCACCGCGAACCTCCCCCTCAACATGCAATAAGGGAGGTGACAATTGCTCAGAGTCTGACCAATGGGCTAAGGGTAGTGCCTCCTCTCGAGGAGATCACNTAAATCTGGCGTACATTCATTGATGGGTATTCTAATCTGATGTGGTCTACCCAGTGAGTCAAAAATGCTCACTGGTGCTGTTACCCTAGGAGTTTGTCACCGCAAACCTCCCCCTCAACCTGCAATAAGGGAGGTGACAATTGCTCAGAGTCTGACCAATGGGCTAAGGGTAGTGCCTCCTCTCGAGGAGATCACTAAGTCCTCCTCTGAAATCTCCAGTGACATCTGAGGGATGACAAGACAGCTTGAGCCATACGCAACAGCTGGAGCCTCAGAGTGTTCCCTCCTCGGGCTTAGGAGGCTGAGAAAAACTCTCTATATATTTAACAATGGAGTGTCCAAGAGGAGCGGNCTGAGAAAAACTCTCTATATATTTAACAATGGAGTGTCCAAGAGGAGCGGTATGACCAGCTGGCAACCAGGCACCCACTCCTACAAGACTAAGGAGATTCCTTCAGGAACTATATAATAATGTCAGCGTTGCAGCAAAGCCATGCGTAAATCTAAGTGGGAAAGCGTAAAATAGGATAGTTGTGAAAGTATAAGGATGACTTGAGAGCAAGTATTTATTGACAAAGCGCCACATAATACAAACTCCCGACCTATGCCCAATAAAGCCTGATAGGTGAGAACCGAGTGTAATGTTAGGTATACAGGATAAACAAGAGCGAGTGAGATCGGTAGTAATAACTGTCTTGGGGCGAGGGATAAATTGACGCACGATGCATAGCTAGCAAATTAATTTTTTCTTTCTCAGACTTAAACTCAGCCCGTGTGACGTCATGGTAACCAACAGAGGAATGAACCCCGAGTCAGCTGCATCCAGAGAATGACTGATGAATTCACGTTTGCAGTTAAATAAATATGCACTTAGCCGGCCGAATGTGGTCAGCCTGCCCCTAAGCAAGCGTCAGATGCCACCTGCACCCGCAGAACTATGCCGCTTCCATCCCTCGCCAAGAGAAGGTAGCAAGGACTGCGATGTCAATGAAGGAAGGAATCAACCAGCAGAAGATGCCAGAACGTCCGAAGGAAGCAGAAGGGAGACTGTCAACCATATTTAAGGCTGGAAGAGCCCTCAGAACACCAGTTGTCATCGCACTGCCTTGCTCTACTTTGAATACTCAGCAGCACGCCCTACCACTGCAGTTCGAGAGCTCTCTGCTCCCGACGTCTTATCGAGAACTGCTACTAGCAAAGCTGGCTTCAATTTCGCATTCACACACTCCTCTTGGGAGAGCTTATCTCGTCCCTTCAGGACACCACTAGACAACAGTAAGGTTAGAGTCGTTCTCACGACTTCTTTTTTTCATTGCTCTAGATTGCTCTTTGCCTAACAGGTCCCCTTCACCTGTTTGTAACATAACTTCCGCCGGTTGCTTGATAATCATGAAAGAATAGGAGTTAGTACGGGTTACCGTGTTTATTCTACGCAGAATAAATACGTTTTTGTCTATTCACTGAGTTTTTATTCCAATGGTGATTTGTACCTCTCTCTATCTAGTAAAATACATCCCTAAAGGGAGAGGCAGGTGACAGTGTCTTGCTAACCTGTTTTCCACCTTGGAGTAGGACTGCGGGCTCTTTTAACCAGGCAGCACATACGTCATCAAAAACCACACGTTCGCCGGCCACCCATACTGTGGGCCAGTGCGCAAAGGCACTTGGTGCACACTTACGGTAGAGCCCCCTACTAGGTACACTCCACGAGGAAGCGGCTGGACCACCAGTAACCCACTCCATTCACCACGTGAAATTTGCTGGTTGGAGTGCCAGACCTGACAAGGTGTGACTCAGTTGCATCTGAACGGATCACGATGAAGCAGTAGCACCACCCCAAGTCAGCTAACCTGCACCATCCAGCGCGTGAAATCCGCCGGTTGGAGCACCAGGACCAACGTGCCCTGACGTCATTGCCTCTGGGTATTTCTAGCTAGGGAATTCTGTCACCTGACCCTTGCTTGCTGCGGCGGCACTTAGAACCTACCCTATGCCCTTCACCCAACAAGGAGGGACCAAGTGGGCAGATAAGATGGCAGCTACGGCTCCTACTGCCAACCAGTTATCAGGTAACCCATCCCGATCAGCCTTCAGCTATTCCTCCCTTCGGGATCAGGCACAAGCCTTCCGCCGACTACAGACCCCTGACCCCTCGGTCACCCCCAAGTCTTTATTTGAGCCACCCCCACAAGACCAGCGGGACACCACATCTAATCGTAGTTCGACTACGCCTGAGTCTGCCTGTGGGCCTGGGCATTGCAGACGCAGCTTGTCGACAACCAGCATCAGCCGCTGTCAACCGGAAGCCAACAGCCCCAGGACTAGCCATCACCAGTTGGACCACCCGCCGGATGTCAGTCGTCCCTAGACGGGAACCCAAACGTCAATAACTACTACCAGACATCAGTAAACCCCACAACCAGCCTGCAGCAGGTAAGCCAGCGCCAGCCCACGTCACCGCTGCCCAGAAGGCTCTAGCCTCAGACTGCTACATACTATGCCAATGGCCCACTCCGCCTATACTGTATACCGGGTCGCTTAAAGGCAAGATCCAGTAACCATAAGACGTAAATAGGTTGACTTTAGTGTTTGCTGACCAAACACATTAAAAGCACCTTGAGTCGTGTGTCATGTTAAGCACCCTGTCTGTCACGCGTCAATAGTGATGCATGATGCTTCCTACTCATTACTGTTATTGACTCTGTATCATCACGTGTAGACAAAATGGCACCATACCTGTTTCGACAGTGCTGCTACCTAGCGCTACTTGCAGCTAGATCCGGACATTTGTCGATATCGCTGCCTGCTCCAAACTAGCATTCCACCTTAAGAGAGGGTGGCCAACCATGATAAAATAAACGCAATAAGGATTTTCTGTCTAGAAAAATTCTTGTAACTTTGTCACTGCTATTTTAAGTTTATCAACTACAGAATATGCTATTATTTTCTGTCACATACTGCACCCACCCACTCCGGTAAACCAGATCTTAAAGTCTGGATGGAGATCAAGTATGCATGTATTGTTTGTCAGCATGCATCAGTTTTTTATTTTGGTCCCTTGAAAAACTATTCATACAGATTACAATGTATTTCAGTTTTGACAGGTTTACATTCAAATATTTTTGTTGCTTATGCATTTTAGTTATAAAATGATTTACCACAGGTTATTAAGATTATACATATGTAAATTTGGTATATCAGTTATGTATATTATTTCAAGACAAGTGTATAAGTGAAATTTCTTCTATATAGTGAACATACAAAGTGTTCCCTTCAGATTCATTATAAAAAAAGTTCTATTGTATTTACGAGTTCATTTGTAACATTTTTATGTTAAAAATTAATTCTTTAACATGCATTAATTGTAAATCTTCCTGTTGATAAACAAATATTTTTTATACCAACCCAAATGTGTAGCAAAGCACACAAGCACAAATCATCAATTAGTCTACATTTTGTTTTTTGAAAGTGTTAGATTTAACAGTAAATATTTTGCAAGTAACGTTAATCCTGTTTATTGCAGATCCAATGCATATTTAAAAACAATCGACCATTTTTGTTTCAACCCTATTACTTGACTGTCAGACGCAACAAAACATGTAGACAACCTTATGCATGCTTACTGTTTTCTGTGTTCATAAATAAGTGTTTTTATAGACAGATAATGTTTTTTTTTTTGTCTTCACTTGAACTTACATGGTTTGTTGTATTACCCTATTTGCTTTTTNTTATAGACAGATAATGTTTTTTTTTTTGTCTTCACTTGAACTTACATGGTTTGTTGTATTACCCTATTTGCTTTTTTGGATACTGTAAACTGAAATAAGTTTTAAAAATTATTTTAATTGTGCTGCACTTCACCAATACCATCATTTCAGTATATGTAATTGTAACCTAAACTCAACTTAAATATAAGCAAAAAGCTTTTTCATACATTGGCAACACATCAGAGGATCAACATTACAGAATCGGAACATTAGTGATTCGGCACATCTGCATAATTTTGTGAATCGGTACAACTCTACTCTACACCAATGTCTGAATACGGATTGCATTTTTTAAAAAATAGTTTTGTACACAGGAAACTCTACTAGTACAAAGTTATTATAGAAAACACAACTTATTTATGCCACAGGCACAAGAAGTGACAATTCATATAAACTTGGAAAACTAGAATTGAATAACATTTGAAAACATATGTGGCTTTATTTTCATGCATTTTAGTGAACATTTTTGATTACCTTCGACCAAAAGTTGGAAATCTCATATACCCTTACACAAACACACTGGCAATAGTTTAGGCTACAGATATACATTGTAATTGTACTCAAAATCATACAATTTAAAAAATGCCATACATAAGTGTGTGTAAAAAAATATAGTTGATGTTACATACTAAAGTGGCTAGGCCTAAAGAATTACTTTGGACTCGTGTAATTACATGTAATGAACATGATCAACTAAACTATGTATGAAGTTAGCACATCTTACCTGAGACTGTCAAAATTTAAATTCAGATGATTTACTATATTTTAAATGTGATATTAGCAGAAAACATGCCTAACATATTACGTGCTTCAAACAACTCTGATTTCAGTAACAAAGAAAACTTCTTCATGTGTAAATGTATGTGTGTATGTTCATTCTGTAGGCGACTCATACAGGAAACTTTATCACATCACAAATATACATTGCGGCACACGAGAGAGAGAAAGAAACACAACACGTTGCCNTCATACAGGAAACTTTATCACATCACAAATATACATTGCGGCACACGAGAGAGAGAAAGAAACACAACACGTTGCCAAAAGTTCCACTGTCATTGTGAAAAAATGATAATGAAATATTAACCCACTGCACGAGAAATAGTATAATAAATGGTTGCACTAAGTCGCTGTAAAAAACTAGGCCTGAAGAAATAAAACACAAAACGGATATACTCTCCCGTGAAAACGGAGTAACGAACATGGCGTCCGTCTTGCGCGGAGTCTGCTAGAGCCTTGCCTTGCGCGGAGTCTGCTAGAGCCTTGCCTTGCTCAAAACGGGCAAGGCGGACCAAAGTTGCTTCATTAAAAATTTGTGAGAGTTCAAAATGTTGAAAGTACAAAGTAGCAACACCAAAATATTTAAAAAATTCATAATTGTTCAACTTCTGACGGGAATCTTAAATTTGTTGATTTCTTTTGTGCGCACTATTTTCAGCAGGTGTTGCCAACATGAACACATACACCAACAAGTTATGAACCAGCTGAACACACTGCACTGTACACGGGAGTAATTTGTTGTGACACAGTTACAAAATTGGTGGTTCTGTCAATCAAAAAACTGCCTTCATAAATGGAACACAGCATAGAAGCAGATGGTTGCATTATTCTGAAAAATGCACACACTTGAGAAAAACCTTTAGCAGAAATATAACAGAGGGATATTGCCATCATTTTATATGGAGAGCCTTAAGTCCTATCTTGAACAGCATGCTAAGGAGATGATGTAATGGTGTAAAGGAGGGAGGGAGTGGGAGGATTTTTAAAACTGCCATATCTGTGACACTACAGTAGCTGTCACATTACTCCTACCTCCCTCCACAAAAGAAATTCATCACTTTCCCACAATGGCTGGAGATCAATTACATGCATCACTCCTTAAATGAATATTGAATTCAATGATCCATCCACTGTCAATCTTTTTGATTTAAAACACACCTGTACTACAAAAATTAATAAACTTATGATGTTCCATGTTGTGCACAAGATTTTCTCCAGAAATAATTTTGACACACAAACTCTATTTTTTCTATGCCTGGAAAATTGGTACAGACCAAACTCACACAAGAAAACAATTTCCAGTAACCTTGTAACTAAAAATACATACTGACAACCCCAAAAATCCACTTAGAAATCTGCAATAGCACATTTCATGGTATTATCATAAATACAAAAATAAAAGGTAACACAAAATTTATACTATAAATATTCTAAATGACGAGAAAAAAAAATCTTACAAGATGCATTAAAAACTAACAATAATAGAAACTTATATCGGATCCAGAAAATTTAAACTACGGGAAAGTGTAAATTAAGCAGATGCAAAAATAGGGGTTTTCTTGTTAAAAAAACTACCTTTTCCCCCTCCCACATATTCACATAGACAAAAATTTTTTAAATGCTGCAAGAGTAGGCTGACACAAACTGTTACAGGTTCAGTTTACACCACAGATTTTGTGAGCATGCTGTGGTCACAAACAGAGGTTTTTAATTTTTATTTTCTGAGAAGTACCCATTTAGTTGAAAAACTTATTGGAATTCACGAATTTCTGAACTTTAAAAAACTGCTGTGCTGACAATGTATTGCACTGACCCGAAAACAAAGATAATAACAACGTATGGGGCAACAGGCAACAGTGTTGTGAACAAACTTACTTCTGGTTTGCTTGCAGCAGCTTGTACATCTTGTCATTCAACTCATCCACCTTGCTTCGTTTATCAGTAATCTCTGTGCGCAGTTGCTCATTCTCCACAACAATTTTCTGAATGCTTGCAAGCAGAGTCTCAGGGTCCAACCCTCCGCTAGTAACTGACCTCTGCTGCAGCTGTTGTTGTTGTTGGAAACCATCAAACTGAGGGAAAAATATTATAATGTGCAAATAAATTACACACTTGACGAATACAATTAAAATTATATTTTCAACATACAATAGTATGACATGCTGTCAAAATTGTAGAAATGGAAATTTAATTTAGTACCAAGGAATTAAACACTAATTCTGTTATAATGTCAAGCATTCATAAAATTACACTTACTAGAAGAATATACAAACACACACATACACAACGCGGGACCAATACATTATTTTCCAAATCACACAAAAAAAATTACATTCTGAACATTTTACACACTGATTGACAGTTGCAGTAAAACTCCAGCCAAGTAATAAATACAGCTGATTTGGTGTAAGCAGCTTGGAAATTAAGACTCTATAAGACGTGTTGCGCATGTCAACAAGAAAATTAGACGACACAAGGTAGCAGCCCTTCACACAATTTTTTTTATAATGACTTTTAATGGGTGCCTGGATCAGTTCAGAAGCTCCAATAGGGAAGGACGATGGATAAAATGAAACTTCAAGGCTATTTTGTTTTACGCCTCTCTGGCATATGACAACCTCATACTTATTTAACAGACACCATGGCTACTATAAATGCAATATACAAATCATCCAAACACAATGGGCCATATTCATTCATCATTCTCATCTCTAATCCCAACCTATCATCACAAACATTCAATCCAGCCAAAACCTGCTTGAAATGTGTGTCCACATTCCACTTTGCATCTCAGTGGATTCAATTTTGTTCTCACTCTAGCCTCCACAATGCTGATATTTCTGCAGGTACCAGTTAAAGAGCATCATTCAGGAGCCCTCTGGCTCTTAATGAGCATACCTGAAGATTATCGGTCAATCAGCTACATATTTCTCCCACGTACAAGGCAAGCACATAATCACATTCACCTTCTACCATTACATGACCATACAAAGAGCACTACAAGTGTCTTGTCCTGGGATATATTTTTCACCTACTATGTTAGGATTGATGCATTAATACAGCATGAACATTTCTGAAATATGTAGTCATGTCCAAATGCCTAGACGGGCTTAAAATATCAAGCAGTAAGCAAATAAAGTGTTTCAATTCAAATGTTACAACATCAACAGACAATAATTATAAGTGATTTTACCTTATACATTAGCTGGTCCACTTTGTCTGCCACTTTGGCAACCCCCATTCTAACTTCCGAGTTGTGAGTGCGGGTCTCCGACAGGAACACAGCCATGTGGGTGTCTGGGGAAGCAAGGGCCGGTGGGGTGATGGCTGGTGCTTGAAACACTTGTGGGGCGGCACTGACCATGTGGGGAACCACCGGGTACAGCTGGCCCTCCACAGCATATGGTGAGGCCACCGTAAACTGCTGCACTGACCCATTCCTCTGCAAGCACACAATATCTCACAAGATCACAAATACTGAGCATGCTTTTCTAAGATATAGGATGTCCACACTTAATTGAGCACTTCTGAAAGCCCTGCTTAGGATATACTTTTACTTCTCATTTGATATCATTCTGCTATATGTAAAATTAACATTTCCATCGGCCTTATCACTTTATTCATGCACTACCCAAGTAAAACTGGTTAGGAATATAAATGCGTCACTAATATGTAAATTCATACTCTTAATGTGTATAAAACCAAGAAAACTGCCTTCATTGGTCATAAATGGAAACATTACTCTTGCAATACGTCAAGCATTACAAACTATTATCAATAATTTGCTGCAAACTTGACTAGGAGCCTGGATACCAGTGTTATGTAGTATATACACAGTCGCATCACATTATTATGACCACCTGCTAGAAGTGCCATCTGCAGCGCGTAGCCCATGACGTATGGCCCGTGACGTGGGCTAATGAAGTGGGTATATACAGTGACTGACAGGTTGGCTGTACACAGTGCGCTTCCTGCTGTCATGGGTAAGGGAAGCAATTTAACCAAATTGCAAAAAAGGGTGATCATCGGCTTTTGGAAACAGCAACGTTTGTGAACTCACGTGCCTCTGTGGTAAAGGTGTATCGTGAGTGGACAAATGGCACCATTGGGAATAACCGTCGTGAAAACTGAGGAGCTTCACACACCATTGATGTCCGAGGTGAACGTCGACTACGATGGTGCATGAAGGCCAACTGACAGGCTACAGTGGAACAGTTCACTGTCCAAATGAACCAGGGGGCATCGAGACATGTCTACCGCAACAGTTCAGTGAACCCTTCTGCGAATGGGGCTTTGGAGTAGACTGAGGGTGACTGCACCCATGCTAACATAGGTGCATCAATAAAAATTACTGGAATTTACTTGACAGTATGGCGACTGGAACGCTGATGATTGGCGACGGGGAGCCTTCTCCGACGAGTCACATTTTCAGCTGCATAGAACGGATGGACGTCAGCGTGTCCGGCGAGAAACGTCTGAGAATCAACACCCTGCATCCATTGCTGGATGAACACAAGGCAGTGGGGGCAGTGTTATGGTCTGGGGAATATCCTCGTGGTATTCTCAAGGTCCCATCATCAGTGTGGAAGGCACTATTAATTGATTTGGTTATGAATCCATCCTTGGCGATCACGTCCACCCAAACATGATGATTGTCTTTTCTCAGGAGGATGGGATCTTCCAGCACAATAATGTGCTTGGCCACACGGCTAGAAGTATCCGCACAACAGCACGATCAAGACTTCAAAGTTTGTCTCTGGCCCCCAAACAGCTTCAATCTCAATCCAATTTAACATCTGTGGAACCATCTCAATTGTCATATTCGCCGTCTGTCTCTTCTGCCATGTAACCTTTTACAGTTGTGGGACACACTGCAGACATAATGGCTCCAGATACCCGTGGAGACCTATCAGCACCTGACTGAGGCACTGCCAGCTCGTCTAGCTGCTGTCCATGGTTGGAAGGGCGGTTACTCTGTATACTAGCAGGTGGTCATAATAATGTGATTCGACTGTGTATGTATGTAGTTATAAAACAATGATTTATTTTTCGAACATGTTTCAAAACTGCTTACTTTACCAAAAACAGCCTATGAGAACAATCACTACAAGGCATTACATACCCATACACAAAGACATACAAAACAGGTTACACAATGTGTAAATAACAATCAGGATTACAGTGCATCTCAAGAAGCTGTAAAAAAGTACAGTAAAACACCACTGTTAAGACCCCTCACTGTTTCCAAGAATAGGGTTGTTAGTGAGGGATTGTCTGAATAGAGGGTTTGGAAAAATTGACATATTTACCCACCCCAAACTCCATACATCAAAATGGGAGTGGTATCTATTTTTAGATGTGCACTGCTTGGAATAGTGTTAGTAGCAACTTATTTTTCAGCAAATTTTCTTCAAATTTCCGACTTTTTTTTAAAGAATTTTTTTACGGTTCCTCAAAACTGGATCTTTAAAGGGAGATGGTCTTAATAAATGGGATTGCAACAGTGAGGTTCTACAATTCACAATGCTGCCATGGTATTTACAAAGTCAATGTGTCACAGTTCATAGTGAGTGCATTAAAGTTTATAAAACGCTCTACAGGAAATGGTACACCATATCACTAGCATAATTCTAATAAACACTTTAACGCACCCACTTTTCTTGGGTTGCTATATTAGATTTCAGTTTTAATCTTATTACTGACTTGATTATGATTCTAACATTCTTGGTGTGAAGGAAGCTACAAGATAACACACTTTCATCTGTTGTATTCACATTTCAGACAGTGGAAAGAACAGGTTTTGCCCTTACGTGAGGCATCCAGAGAAGACATTTTCTAACCACATCTCATTGATATAGACACTGGAACTACCCTGATGCATATCAGGGGAGAGCTGGAGGGATTGGGACCTCCATTGGAAACAGTGATGAATCCAGAAAGAGTATTTTTTTGTGGTAAGAGAGTGATTAGTTACCAGGAGGTTTGAGGGTACGAAATATCCCATTAAATTTATAATTAAAACCTTGATAGTGACATTTTAAGTTTAACCTGAGCTTCTGGAAATATATATTAGGTTAAAGATTCAAATTTTGCGAAACTTAAAGTTTCATACTCATCAATTTTCTTCTTCTTTGCGTCTCTCTTAACCCAAGGCTCTTAACTTTGCC
The DNA here is from genome assembly GCA_002778355.1 of Clitarchus hookeri. Classification (NCBI taxonomy): domain Eukaryota; kingdom Metazoa; phylum Arthropoda; class Insecta; order Phasmatodea; family Phasmatidae; genus Clitarchus; species Clitarchus hookeri. The sequence continues at coordinate 7,080 of NQII01006014.1, read as the reverse complement.
GCGCCATGAGGCAACGTCCTTGGCTCATAGTGGCGTGCACCTCTGTCACTGCCCCTGTTCTGTGCCGTTACACGCAGTCACTAACACGTCCGCCACATCCTCTCTATGCCTAAACGATGGAAGTGTACTGCGTGTGCCGCTTGCCAGTAGGTAGCCCACAAGCCACCACCGCTCGCCAATACAATGGGTGGGCCACCTCCCTGCCCAAGACTGCGTTGGACCAGCTGGTACCGTATGCGCATCCTCAATGTGCAGAAGGGATGGCTGTCCCCACTCTTTCGCCGCTCCATGCACCCCTCACTCATCACGGCCCTCGGAGCAGTACATAGGCTGCAGATCAACCATTCTTGGGGCAATTCACTGGAGTAGCTCCCCAGCTTGAACTCTGTGATACTTGTCCAGTTGCCTTCCTTACGTACTGCAGTTACAGCTTACTCAAGAGTTGACTTGGCGTAAGTCCCCAGTCTGAGCGCCACATTGCTAGCCAGTTATCGCTACAGTTCCGACGTTCAGTGTGTTTGCAGTCGGCCAGTGTTCGCCACGCGCCAGCACCGTAAGTCATGTGCCACACCTTACACTTGGTCCCCGCCCGTCAGGCTTTTCTTGACATAGGTCAGGAGTCTGTGTTCGGCATTTTGTCAATAAAGACACTTGCTTTCAAGTTAGCCTTCTGCTTTCACAGCTACCCATATCCACCCTAATCCTATATTAGACTCACGCACGATTTTGCCACGAAGCAAAACCCCCTTATATCAGGGAAGGAAGAAAGTTCCTTGTTCTTGCCAGAGTTGGGTGCTTGGCTGCTAGCAGGTCATGCTGCTCTTCTGGGCACTCCTTTGGAAAGGGTATAGAGAGTCTTTCTCGGCCTCCCAGGCCCAAGGAGGGAAAGCTCCGAAGCTCCAGCTGTGTGCCTGACTCAAGCGGTCGGCCACCCCTCAGACGTTACTGGAGAATCGGAGGAGGACTTAGTGTTCTTTACGAGGAAAGTCAGTACCCTCAACCCGCTCCAATGGATACAGTAAAGGCAACTCTGGCCAAAAGTGCATCTCACAAAAAAATGACTGGTGCAGCAACCACCCCTCCACCCATGCTACCTCGTTGGCACTGTCCGGCATGGCATTTCCATAAGGTCTGCCCAGTGCATCAGAGCAACATTCGGACTGGAAAGGACGCTTGGGCAAAAACCAATGGGCCAGTAAAAAGAAACGAGTCCCAAAACCCTTGATCTGAGAAGTCTCATAGAGAATTATCTACGTGGCTTAGGAGGGAGCCCGCCTCCATATATATAGAGAGATCACCTTACAACTAAAACTCGGGGAAGAAACTATCCCTACCAAACTCCACATTGCAGAGAAACTATGGGAGGCATTCATCCTGGGACAGATCTGACTCTCAGAGCAGGAGGAATAATAAAATGTCATCAGGGGAAATATAGATGACAGCTACAAGATGTAAGTCCTTAACCTGGAAAAAGTTAATAGAAACTGGGCTTGAGCAAGAGGTAACAGGCGTGGATTTACCCCACCAGCAGGAAGGGAAATCAGCGGAGCAGTATGTTCAGATAATGGAAGCTCTACCCAGCCGTGTAACCTTTGTGGAGCAACAACAGGTGTTCCTAAGGTGCCCAAAATTTTCCTTTTTTTGAAACTAAAAATAAACACAAAAGTAGTTTAATTTTAATGGAAGTGTGCTTGATATTCCTTGCACATTAGTGGTAGTATATATAAATAATTTTTTCTGATTTTTATTTCTTATGGAAAGTTTTGATATGCTGTTGAAGCTTAAGTGGGCCACCTTTGGCACACCTACCTTATAATAGATGACATAAATAAGCAATCAGCCAAAAACATTGCCATACAAATACCCACAATCGTAACAAGTAACAGAAATCTGGCAATTATCTTGATTTTTAGACAATTTTTGGCGATTGGTGTGACTATATAGTTGTAATATAATCCTTTTTAATACGCTACAAACATCATAGTTGCATAAAAAAATCATTGCAGTATTACAGATCATCAATTTATGTGGTTTAAATAAAATTCTTATGACAACGAAGTCTGGTGGGGGGCATGACCCCTGTGACCCCCCTCTGGATCCAAATCTGTGCATATGGTGGCGGAGTTCAGGCTGTAAAATGATTCCCAATGAACTGCCTCAATCCACTGCTATTTAAAATCACCAGAGCTAAGCTCTTCAGCGAGGAGGAGGTACTGCCCTGGCCGAGAGGAGGGGAACTCTTGTCCTCCTATTTGTACATCATTTGACTGTAGTGGGTTAGGAAAGGCTAGTCCCTCTGCCCACTGTCCCACAACAATTGTCAATTGTGGGAATGGCAGAAGACACTTGCTGCTATAACAGGAATACAGCAAGGCCAAGTATCACCAGCAAACTGTAGTACCCTAAATCCATCCTTATCCTATGCCTGTTGGGAGAAAGGGGAGGCCGTGGACTGCCTCAATTCTAGTGTTTGCAGTGGTATTTAAGGGCAGTAAGTGAGTGGTGAGCAAGGAGCAGGATGAGATAACTGGATGAAGGGGGTAACTACCCCTGTGCACAGCCGAGATGCACCTTTGGTACCTGCTTGGTCCATTTGACCTCCTCTGAGAGGGTGGTCCACCTACTTTCACGCACGAGTGTCAAGGCGAGCAGGTTGCCGACCACCAGGCAGTAAGTTAACACATTGGCTCATAGTTCGCCCTTCAAAGCTACAGCAGGCATCAAAATGTAACTGCGCTCAGCGTCACGGTGGCCTAGGGGGAGTGCCAGCAGAGTCCATAAATCAGGTATTTCAAACTCAACATGTGTACAGGGCAAACTCAACTGATAAATTAAGATTCAAGGGCCGCACTGATGCATGACGGTCTAGGGACAGGAGCACGTCAGTGTCTCTATAGTTCTATGTTTCTTAGTTCTGTGCTAGACCGGAGGCACAGGTGTGGGGGTGCAGACCTTACTGTGGCGGGGTCTGTAAAATATGGTGCTTGGTCTTAATGGTGTCTTTGAATAAAGACAGTCGGGTAAGCCGCTGGCTTGGCACGGAGTATAGCTGCGCTAGTATGGGTTTGCGTGTGCGGGTTATTGGCGGAACCACTGGCATACCTCCCTCTGTCGGGCGTCGGGTGCTCGTCGGCGCAGGTCTAGCGTCGGTTCTTCTGACCCAGCTGGCTGGTAGCNCTCCAGCTGTGTGCCTGACTCAAGCGGTCGGCCACCCCTCAGACGTTACTGGAGAATCGGAGGAGGACTTAGTGTTCTTTACGAGGAAAGTCAGTACCCTCAACCCGCTCCAATGGATACAGTAAAGGCAACTCTGGCCAAAAGTGCATCTCACAAAAAAATGACTGGTGCAGCAACCACCCCTCCACCCATGCTACCTCGTTGGCACTGTCCGGCATGGCATTTCCATAAGGTCTGCCCAGTGCATCAGAGCAACATTCGGACTGGAAAGGACGCTTGGGCAAAAACCAATGGGCCAGTAAAAAGAAACGAGTCCCAAAACCCTTGATCTGAGAAGTCTCATAGAGAATTATCTATGTGGCTTAGGAGGGAGCCCGCCTCCATATATATAGAGAGATCACCTTACAACTAAAACTCGGGGAAGAAACTATCCCTACCAAACTCCACATTGCAGAGAAACTATGGGAGGCATTCATCCTGGGACAGATCTGACTCTCAGAGCAGGAGGAATAATAAAATGTCATCAGGGGAAATATAGATGACAGCTACAAGATGTAAGTCCTTAACCTGGAAAAAGTTAATAGAAACTGGGCTTGAGCAAGAGGTAACAGGCGTGGATTTACCCCACCAGCAGGAAGGGAAATCAGCGGAGCAGTATGTTCAGATAATGGAAGCTCTACCCAGCCGTGTAACCTTTGTGGAGCAACAACAGGTGTTCCTAAGGTGCCCAAAATTTTCCTTTTTTTGAAACTAAAAATAAACACAAAAGTAGTTTAATTTTAATGGAAGTGTGCTTGATATTCCTTGCACATTAGTGGTAGTATATATAAATAATTTTTTCTGATTTTTATTTCTTATGGAAAGTTTTGATATGCTGTTGAAGCTTAAGTGGGCCACCTTTGGCACACCTACCTTATAATAGATGACATAAATAAGCAATCAGCCAAAAACATTGCCATACAAATACCCACAATCGTAACAAGTAACAGAAATCTGGCAATTATCTTGATTTTTAGACAATTTTTGGCGATTGGTGTGACTATATAGTTGTAATATAATCCTTTTTAATACGCTACAAACATCATAGTTGCATAAAAAAATCATTGCAGTATTACAGATCATCAATTTATGTGGTTTAAATAAAATTCTTATGACAACGAAGTCTGGTGGGGGGCATGACCCCTGTGACCCCCCTCTGGATCCAAATCTGTGCATATGGTGGCGGAGTTCAGGCTGTAAAATGATTCCCAATGAACTGCCTCAATCCACTGCTATTTAAAATCACCAGAGCTAAGCTCTTCAGCGAGGAGGAGGTACTGCCCTGGCCGAGAGGAGGGGAACTCTTGTCCTCCTATTTGTACATCATTTGACTGTAGTGGGTTAGGAAAGGCTAGTCCCTCTGCCCACTGTCCCACAACAATTGTCAATTGTGGGAATGGCAGAAGACACTTGCTGCTATAACAGGAATACAGCAAGGCCAAGTATCACCAGCAAACTGTAGTACCCTAAATCCATCCTTATCCTATGCCTGTTGGGAGAAAGGGGAGGCCGTGGACTGCCTCAATTCTAGTGTTTGCAGTGGTATTTAAGGGCAGTAAGTGAGTGGTGAGCAAGGAGCAGGATGAGATAACTGGATGAAGGGGGTAACTACCCCTGTGCACAGCCGAGATGCACCTTTGGTACCTGCTTGGTCCATTTGACCTCCTCTGAGAGGGTGGTCCACCTACTTTCACGCACGAGTGTCAAGGCGAGCAGGTTGCCGACCACCAGGCAGTAAGTTAACACATTGGCTCATAGTTCGCCCTTCAAAGCTACAGCAGGCATCAAAATGTAACTGCGCTCAGCGTCACGGTGGCCTAGGGGGAGTGCCAGCAGAGTCCATAAATCAGGTATTTCAAACTCAACATGTGTACAGGGCAAACTCAACTGATAAATTAAGATTCAAGGGCCGCACTGATGCATGACGGTCTAGGGACAGGAGCACGTCAGTGTCTCTATAGTTCTATGTTTCTTAGTTCTGTGCTAGACCGGAGGCACAGGTGTGGGGGTGCAGACCTTACTGTGGCGGGGTCTGTAAAATATGGTGCTTGGTCTTAATGGTGTCTTTGAATAAAGACAGTCGGGTAAGCCGCTGGCTTGGCACGGAGTATAGCTGCGCTAGTATGGGTTTGCGTGTGCGGGTTATTGGCGGAACCACTGGCATACCTCCCTCTGTCGGGCGTCGGGTGCTCGTCGGCGCAGGTCTAGCGTCGGTTCTTCTGACCCAGCTGGCTGGTAGCAACGACGTTTATTGGATAGCTCGGCTGAGGGTTGGTTTGGCTGCAGCTGCCGGGTTTCCGGCCCACTGGTGCTGGTTCTACGTCGTCAACTGGCTTGATGCCTAGTTCTAGGGGTAGGCCTAGGTGGAGGAACTCGACGACTGGCTGTGCATCTCCAGGAAGTTTCATCAGGCGTCCAAACAAGTAACTGGGGGAAACTGTAAGGTGAGGCCTCAACAGTTGGCAGGCGGCGTGAGCTCGTTCCCGGGGGTCAAGTAGCTGAAGGCTGGGGCAGGTTGTTTAAGCAGAGCTTGCTTGCCAGCTAGGTTGGCAGCTGCCTTCCTGTCGTTCCACTTACTACCCCTCCTATGGGTGAACTGCATTTACCAGGAATGAGGTGCTATTATGGTTCACTTCCGCAATGGGGTGGCAGGCAACGATTTCCCTAGCCAGAGTTTATTTCGGAAGGGGTAGATCCTTCCTTGCCAGACCTGGCACTCCCTCTGGCAAGTTTATACGCTGTGGCTGGAGTGGGTTAGCTGACAAGGGGAATCTAGCCTCATTGTCGTGTCTCTACCATACGTGTGCACCAGGTACCTTTCTGTGTCTGGTACACAGTATGGGTGGCTGTCATGGGTTGTGTTTTGGTGACGTACGTCAAGTCCTTTTTGGGGGACAGGCCACAGTCCTACACCAAGTTCGGCAAAACCAGTATCAAATCCGCTGTTCCTTGCCTCTCCATTGTGGGGTGATGCTTACAGGGGATGACTAAGCATAATTCACACAAGAAAGAGTAGATGGCAGTTAAACTGGATACGTATTTGATTCTATCCAGGATAAAACACGGTGACCTGTTCTCTCCTACTGTAACCAAGGCACTGATTAACTCTCGGAAGGTAAGCAAAGACAGGTGAAGGGGACTGTCGGCTTGAAGAGCCTTGCCTGAAGGGCGAGCTAGTAGAGCACAGAGCAACAAATTAGGTAGTTGTGATATTAACTAAACCCTAACTGAAGATGGGGGTTTCCTGAAGGGACTTCAGGGGGAAGTATGGGGTGTGGGTTTAACGCAAGTGTCGGTTGTAAGGGGGCGTGGGGGAGGGAAGACAACTCTTCTGGAGCTCTGCAGCACATGCTTGAAGAAGTCAGGCATTGGCAGTTGGTGATCAACTGTTAGTCTCTTGCGAGGAGAGTAGAAGAGAGCAAACAGAGCAGAGAGCCTTGGCATGACCTATGCGAAGGCGAGCTGCTGATGTGAACTGCCGTTCTGCGGCGGTGCAGGGACATATATTCTCCTGAGCTGGGGGTGTCTCGGGTGTCTTCTGGCTTTGGGTAGCTTCAACGGGGGGGGCTCTTCCCTCGTAGGCGGAGCCGTACTCTGCTGCCATCTCTCGGGGTGGCTGGAAGTAGACCTTGGGGGTTGCATCGGCTGCACAACTCAGACGCAGCTTCACTGGCATGGTCTACTGGTATTTTCCTATTTCACTGGGTTTTATTTAAGGCAGGGGCAATTTGATATATTCTTCCTTCACGTGCAGTACAATCTCCAGGCATCCACCTTATTATAGGAGATGTAATGCAGGCTTGGGTAGCTGGCATTCAGGGTTGTTATCACTTGTAGGGTACGTAGCGTGCAAGTAATGATACG
>NQII01006013.1:120565-137749 GCA_002778355.1 Clitarchus hookeri | reverse complement strand
TGGTTGTCACAGGAGAAAAATGGAGGTTTCTGGCCCTATCTCGAGGACCAGTAAACGGATTCCCACCAAATTTTTCCTGAGAGTAGTGCCACCATAGGGTATGGCAACTAACATGTTTTAGGTGCTGCAGGTCTTTTTTTAATGGCATTAATATAAATAATTTAGGTTAGTTTGTTATATCTATGAAACAATTCAACAACATTTTGTACGCTAACAGTATTCGTTAGAGGCATCAATTATGCATACAGAGATCCTCTTTCTGGCCTTTTTGCAAAATAGTGCCACGTGAGAAAATAGTATATTTAGCCATTTTTCTGGAACAATTCAGCTTATTTCGACCAAATTTTGCACAACCATTAGTGCTACAGAAAGCAATGTAAACTTACAAAATTTAAATTTCATCTGACACAATTTTTCAAAATCTGGGCTCTAATATATATATATATATTTTTTTTTATAAGTTTGCCATATTTGTTAAACAATTTAACCAAATTCAACCAAACTTTTTAAGCTGACAGTTTACTATTAGAAGCATTGCTTACAGAACCTTTTTTAAGGAAATTTTGTAAGATAGCACGAAATAAGAACATTAAGTTTTTATTATATATGTCATGGATCAATCAACTAATTTCCATCTAAGTCTTTACTCAAGTGGCACTACGGTAGGCCATGTAAACTTATGTGTTTTAAGTGGCTCAGACACTTATTTTCAAAATGACGGCCCTGTTAATATTTCAGGTTAGTAAACCCTATCATTCAAAACATTTAGACTGATTATATTTGAAGTTGGTGCTTCGAATCCAACCACTGTAATGTAGTTGATCGCACGCTAGCTTATGGTACAAAGCTTTGNATATTTGAAGTTGGTGCTTCGAATCCAACCACTGTAATGTAGTTGATCGCACGCTAGCTTATGGTACAAAGCTTTGCGGGTTCGAGTCCTGGGAAAGGCACTTATGTATTTATTATTGTCACACTACTGTTTCATATCTTCATATGTTTCTTGGTTCATCTCTATTAATATTTCTGTCAACGAGACGTCAAGTCCTACCTAATATTTATGCTTTTGACAACTTAATTTAAAATTATTTTCACCCATGTAGAGGAAAGTAGGTCCATTTTATTTCTTCTTTTTTCATCTTTGCATGTTTTGCAAAGTTTGGTGTTTTGAAAAACAAAGTTTTACTGACATAACTTTACGATGATTGTTGTTGTCTCAAATTAAACGTAACATTTTAAAATCGAAAACACACAATGCAAATTACTACCGCCACAGTGCACCAGACGCTGAATACGTTACATTAATCTCCAAAAGTATAAAGAAAATATCCTGAACATATTTGTTATGTTTACATTAATACATATAAAATAAATTCAACACATTGAATTGAATAAAATAAACTTAATATGTTTGATATTTTATATTGGGCTTCTTTTTTCGTTCTCTTGCTTGTTTTTCTCCATTGCATTACATAAATATGTTAATATCCGTGAGGGGAGGATGTATCAACATATATTGATTGCAGAAAACATCATAATATAATTTAATATTACTTGCTTCATTGCTACATATTTTTAATACTGTAATGTACAGCCAAATTAACACAGTTATACGAAAAGAAAACAATAATTGCAAACTTAATAAATAATTAAATGAGTGTTTGCAACGAACTTTTTGTGAGGCAGGAAGAGGACTGGCCCCGCCCTCTCAAAGTAGCTGCTGTGGATCATTGATCATTGGCTATTAAGTAAGTAATCTATTGGAACCACTTCTAAGATAGGTATGCTTAGTTGCCTTCATTTTGTCCTCAAACCTGGATATTTTAATAGGGATTTATCCTCGTATAAGGTTTTACTTTATACATGAAGTAGAAATATTGAGGTCACTTCGTCGTCGACCATAGAAAATTTAATTTAAAACAGATATACATTTGTAATAATTTCATGCAAAATAAGTAACAATAAAAACTCGTATGGTAATATAGGAGGTTAGAAACAACTCAAACGAGAGTAATGTAAAACCCAAGATCAATTCTTACAGCAGCAGAAACCAGGGAAAAAATGTGTTACATGAACCAAGCAAACCATTTCTATCTGCGGAATGAATATGATCTAGACCTGAATTATTTTGTGATAAAATCTGGAATTACATGATAAGGAATTTTGTTGATGAAGTCAGGAAGTGTTTGTTAAGGGAGGTATGTAGTGTGAAGGATACTGCAGAGTTCATTTGTGACTTATGCAAATTCTGCAGACACAGGTAAGTTAGTTTTAAAAACTAACTGAAGTTAAGTTTAAGTTTGTTAGTGTGACAAAAATTTTATTAAGTTGAGTTAAATGTTTGTGTCTGGACAAAGTGACAGAGTAAAGTTAGTGAACCATTTTCTCTTGGAAGCAGTTTTTATTATTTCAGCAAAAAATATGGAAACAAATATTCCAGCAATAAAATTACCATTGTTTAATATTTCAGTAAAGAGAGTAAAAACATCAGGCATATAGTCAAATAAAAGAAAATATCATAGATGTCATGGTACAATTAAAAACTGCAGATAATGGAAGATAGGCTCAGATTGCAGTCACAGATAAAGTGTTCAAAAGATGTGCATTTGATTACATCCTGATTTCTTACAAGCTTACTAAAACAACATGAAATCCAAGTCTTCGCACAAAGTTAACTTTTAACTTAACTTGAAAAATAAGTTACTTTTTAGCAAAAAGAAATGAACTAATTTAAGTTACCAGTTACTTTTGCAACTTGTTAGTATGTCTGAGTTCTGGACAAACCACATTAAAAGAATAGAATGGAAAGCATTGGAAGAATATCCAGCAGATGAAAGGAGAGGAGGAGTAAGACCGTTGTAACAGCGGAAGGAGAGTTAGTTACAAACAGATAAGGATTTTGAAGAATTGAAGGAGCTATCGACTATTTGTAAGAGTTTATGTGGTAAAAGAAGCACAGTATTGTAGTTTCTGAAACATTTTAATGAGCAATTTCATTGCTGTTTCGTGAACATGTAAATTATTACAGAATTTTGCAAATAAACTTAAATTTTTCCATATTTCGTGTTACTTTGTGGTTTGCAAGAATTTCTAGGTCCTATATATTGGGGTATTGTGAGATACACAATGTTATAATTTTGAAAGAGCATGATAATACCATAACCTCAGTATTTTCTTTGTACACATCAATGTCTGAAACAGTGAAAACTGAATGAGTTAAATGTAAGTGCAGTTTGTGAGGTGGTGGTACTGTGCGTGGGTGCGAGGACACCAGCAGGCGGCCGGCAGTGGGCGTGCCTGCCGCTGATTGCTCTGTTTGTTCCCGCTGCCGAGTCTCGTCCTCATCTGCATTCGTGCAGCGTCCCGCTGACGAGAGGGAAAGTGCCGCATCGCAACGGTCTATTGTGGCGGCCATACGCGACCTCCCCCACACTTGGGGGGAAAGTGCCTTCTCTTCCTCTCTGCTTTTGTGAACTCGCCTTATGGAATGTAAGGGCGTGTTCCAGGCGGGGGGCCCTTTGCAAGTCACTTTCATAGACAGTAACATCAGCAACTATAAAGTGTTTAAAAATAGGTGGTGATCTGCAAATGCTCAGTAAGCGGAGACAATAACAAAATGGAAAAACTTTTATTTTCGCTGTCCGTTGCAAAACTAATTGCTGGATGTTTTAACAAAATTGCAAATTTCGGTTAAAAAATATTAAAGGGATTATCAAATGTTTGCTTTGTTTATTAACAATGGAAATTTTTTTTTAAACACCCACTTGTCAGTTTTTGTTACAATGTTTTAAAAATAACCACACGTAACTAAACTTGAAATATTCCCAGACCTGGTTTGTTATTTTTTTTTAATTCAAGGGTGTCATACAGCATTTACTCCTTCGGTAGGCAGTCTGTTTACGTAACTTATTTTTGGCATGTGCATAGCAGACACATTTTAATTAGTTCTGTTATACTATATAACTGGTGGTCCCACACAAGTTTGTTTTTATATTTTAAATTGAGTTTATTTCATAATGTGCCACAATAAGGTTGATAATACATTAAAAAAAAAATTTTAAGTTGTTTGTTTAACTCCCATTAGGATTGAGATTTTGACAAATGATTTATCATTTTCATTTCAGTTTCATGAAATTATATAACAAATTTCTAATTAGGTTAAATAAAAGTCTCATTTGCATGCCCCAAAAATAGGTTTATTTTTCTTTGTAGATGAAATCATTAGTTAATCGCGTAGTTGGTCACCAGCCTCCCACATCTGTCTGAGGCTCACCCTGGACTCTGGCAGGGTCCTGAGGGAGATTCTCAAGTGGGGGGTATGACATGCACTGCCGTGGTGTCTGCATTTTCTCAGGGTGCTTTCTTTGTCTTACCTACATTCATTCCACCACTACTTCAACCTATCTCCTTTGCAGCTCACCTGGCTGGAATGACAAGTGTGTCGCTCGGGTAGGGCAGCCGTCTCCAGTTGTAATCCCCTCCATGTTGATGCTGCAGCAACATGCAAATGTGCCTTCTACATAAGTGAAATCGTTTTACTTGGACAGATTAGCATTGCTTCGCTGCATGTGGGTGTGTGCGCGCACGCACAGTCATATGCTTGGTCACATATGCAGGTCACATTGATCATGAAAGTCGGTTTAGGTAATACAACTACTGTCCTTCGCCGGTGCCTGAGCCCTCAGTATGTTGCCAAGGAGACCAATATTCACGTCCATTGTATCTCCTTGTTGTCTATTTGTCATTGTAATCCCCAATATTCATTCATGGTTTGAACTGCCGTTTTCTTAATGCCGCTGGAGACAGATAGCCTTGCTGTACGTTTGATGTTTCACTTGTGTCTATTTCCGATTGGGGGTGCTGCCGATGCTCCACAAGTATGCTATATTTACAAGTGAAAACAGATATGACTTTGATCTATTGCAAAAGTGGCTGTAACACCAACAATACTGTCGTCCTTTACAATGTGTGTTTTCCAGGCAGTGTGCATTCTCGCACGTAATTCTTCTGAGTTATCAAACAGTGTGCTGCTGATGGAAGTGAGCAACCTTATAAAGAATGTGTACAGAAACGGTCACTGGAGAATATAATCAAGTGTTAGTGCTAGTTGCGGAGACCCATAACCCTCATGAGAGCACTCGNCAGAAACGGTCACTGGAGAATATAATCAAGTGTTAGTGCTAGTTGCGGAGACCCATAACCCTCATGAGAGCACTCGAAAAATATCTCGTGCTAACAGAATATCACAACCTAGTATTTAGAAAATACTAAAGCATCATAAATTGCATCCCTACGATGCGTCTACGCATCAAGATCTACATGGCAATGTTTTCCAGAATCAAGTAATATTTTGTCAGTGGGCGCTACGGGCACCGCAACAAAAACAACGAAACCCAGATTTCTTTTGCGGAGTACTGTTCTCCAATGAGTCGACTTTCACATACTGCAGTGAGGTTAATCGACACAACATGCAATAACGAGAGAGTGGAAAACCCACACTAGTTTCATCAAGTTGAACATCAACATAAGTGGGTTGTGAACTTTTGGTTTGTTATAATCAGCCACAATCTCATTGGTTCCTATTTCATTGAGGGTTCCTCGAACAGTGACAGACCATGTTGTTTTAATATGACGGTTGTGCAGCACACCAAACAGCACCGTAGCATAGATCGTGATTACGAGGGCCACTGGGCCTAGTACTAGAGCTGTTCTGGTAAATTGGCCTGCAAGATAACCAAGATTTATTTTCGTGGGGTTACCTCAAAAATAAAGTGTCTTTCGAAGTGCCAACATGATTGAATGAATCTGAAATGCTTGTGCACGAAATGATGCAGACACATTTTTACGTTATGTACTATCATTTTAAGCACGCATTACTAAATACATTGAGTTTGGAGGCCGTTATTTCAAGCATTTTGATTATACACCCCAAAGGTGAGAGGCAAGGGGACTCTATGAATACAAGTACCGCGATGATGAGAGACACGGGGACTCGCAAGCAGACTTACCAAATACAAGCACCCTGATGGTGAGATGCTAGGGGACTCTGCTCACATTTTATAAATCGGCATGATTTAATCATAAAGGTTATGTTTCTTCAGTGTTGGAGCAGAATGCATTAAAATAGGGGGGTCCCCCGTGAAAAAAATGTAGAAGTTTACCCACTTCTCGCTGCCTGTCATGCCCTCTATCACAGGTCAAACAACATGTTTAATACCTGAGAGTGGAAGTTTGTATCGCGGTTTCCTTCTNCTGTCATGCCCTCTATCACAGGTCAAACAACATGTTTAATACCTGAGAGTGGAAGTTTGTATCGCGGTTTCCTTCTGGAATTAAATGTGGCAGTTCCCAATTGATGCACCCAAAGGTAGTCAGTCTACTTTGCATCTATTACAGCGTCATTTACAACAAACTGCAAAAAATTTTGTGAGCCGTATTTCGCAAGCTTGAATATAATAATTTACAAACTCAACATTTAAGTTTTTTTTATTAATTTTTAATAATCACTACAAATACCTATTAATACAAACCTCATNCTGTCATGCCCTCTATCACAGGTCAAACAACATGTTTAATACCTGAGAGTGGAAGTTTGTATCGCGGTTTCCTTCTCGAATTAAATGTGGCAGTTCCCAATTGATGCACCCAAAGGTAGTCAGTCTACTTTGCATGTATTACAGCGTCATTTACAACAAACTGCAAAAAATTTTGTGAGCCTTGTTAATGAGCTTAAATATAATTAATTACAAACTCAACATTTAAGTTTTTTTTATTAATTTTTAATAATCACTACAAATACCTATTAATACAAACCTCATTNTTACAAACTCAACATTTAAGTTTTTTTTATTAATTTTTAATAATCACTACAAATACCTATTAATACAAACCTCATTATTACAAACTGCAAAAGTTGAGGTTCCTTGAAGTTTGTGTTAAAGAGGTTTCACTGTATATTTAGTATGCATAGTTTATTTCAGTTCAACATTGAAGCCCAACTGTTGTTTATAAAACATTTTGCAATCTACCTTTGTTATATTTGCATGCCAATTCTAATGTTATTTCGGAAAGTTGAGGCAGCCTTCAAAGTCAAGCTCATGGATCATAAATAGTATGGAGGCCATTGTTTCTCCAAGGTTTTTAAAGAGTAGAAAATGCCTTGTGTTATGCACAGTTACGACTGGAACCGAACACAACAGTTGTTACAGACAAGGTTTTTTTAATAAAGTTGTTCACCACGTAGATATTTTACTTTACCTACCTTAAGGGTGCAATTTTGAATTGTGTTGTAAGTTTGTGGAACTGTGTGCCTTGTGCCTCATTCCTGGTGGTGTATGTTACAGCCAACATGTAGCAGAAACACTAGCATTAGTTTTTCTGGATATTGCAGCATGCTGTGTCACTGGTGCATTCACGCACATCCCGTTACTCGTGAGTATCATGTATGTTTCTTAATTTCATGTTTGTTCTTTCAGACTCAGTTTCCAGTTGTGTTGTTTAACACAATTTTTTCTTTCAGTTTTGTATATGGTGAAGGGATTACAAACTAACTTACGTCATAGTTTTCTTTTCTATGTCGCAAACATTTCCCTGTGGAAAGAGTTTGAATATTTTCAATTCATGCTTTGTAATTTTTTTGTAATATATTATTTTAAATTTTAATTTAAATTGTTATTTTGCTTTATTGCAATGTTCTTTATAAGAAGGAACTACATTTTTTTCTCAGTCTTTTGTGTAAACCAATACTGTGAGAGTTGGTTTCTTGTAAGCTTTCTAGCATAGTACCTTATTGTGTGAATTTAGGTTTTATGTTTGCCCTGGTAACTCTCTCCTCATGTTATAATAATTAGGTATCCTGTGTAAGTGAACTATATATAATATATGTCTGTTAGGTACTTGTCACGGTATGCGACTGACTAGGCGCAGCTGCTTAGGCGCAGCTGCTTAGGCGCAGCTGCTTGTGTCGCGAGCAAGGGAATGTTGAGAAAGCTGTGTAGTTCAATCACTACTGTGTAAGGTGGGGAAACGGGAAAACAGTCGTTCAGCGTACTATGAAGTGAGGTAACCTGTCTTGTAACTTGCCGAGTAGAAAGTCCTTTTACCTCCGCTATCAGCTTTTGGCACTGTGACGAGAGTGACCTTGGGGACATTACCGCACTGATAAAAGGCAGGGGAAATGAGAGACTTTAGTTTCTGTTCATTGGCAGTCGTGCAGTAGTGCCCGAGCTCTGGTGGGAGCACGTGTTGTCTGTCGCGTTGTCTGTCGGAGGAGGGTGCGAGTCCGCCTACAGGGACCTTCCATGATGGATGCTTTCACGAGCCAACTTGGACAGCCATAAATCTACCACAGTATAACCACAACTGCCAACACGTCTTCACTACAGTATGTATGCCATTGAAACATCTGTTTGCAACTTACANCCACAGTATAACCACAACTGCCAACACGTCTTCACTACAGTATGTATGCCATTGAAACATCTGTTTGCAACTTACAAAGCGGCCAACATTCAGCTTTATGCACCACTTTACAATGTCTGAGATACAGAAACACAACTTTGAGGTGGAGTTTGATGGTTCATTTCAAGCCGGAAAACCTTTGACCAACTACCTTATTCTCTACTGCCAGACTCAGGTTGATCAAACGTTGAACAGAAGTGTACCATGCTTGTGCTTATTCCATGTGTACTGACACTTTGATCATGTTCATGTCTGATATCAGTTAGTGTTTGCTCTTATGAACTGACTTGTGGTTCGCATGCAGCTTTGTGCTTACTGTGTCTCACAGCAGTTTGCACCAAGGAGCACTCATTTCTGGAAAGAGGAAGATCANAGCAGTTTGCACCAAGGAGCACTCATTTCTGGAAAGAGGAAGATCAGACTACAAAGCAAGCAGGAAACTTAAGCATTTCTTAAAAACAGTTTATGACTTCCCCATAGTTTTATTATGCTTTCAAGTTTTCTGTTTGTGAATATTTTTGTGTTGCAGTCGGTACATTTCTTAATGTGTGTTTAGCTGATGTTTTATTTCAATGTTATTTACNTGTGAATATTTTTGTGTTGCAGTCGGTACATTTCTTAATGTGTGTTTAGCTGATGTTTTATTTCAATGTTATTTACAACAACAGTTTGCTTACCTTCAAGTTTCCTTTAAACTAAATTTATGAATAATTATATACTTTAGTCAGGGTGGGTGTACATCCACAAGGAAAACAGGGAAATGTCAGGCAATTTTCACCTGGGTCAGGGAAAATGTAAATAATTGCCGCTCTACAAACAGGTTTGGTTGTGTGAATACAACATAATGTAATTATGAGTACAAACATTTTAAGATTTCAATTTTTAAGTTTATGAACTGGCAATAATACATATTTGCCAAGTGACATAGTGTAAAAATTAAGTATCTGTGTTTGTAATGGGCACTCATGTTGGCAATAGCGTGTGTCGCTAGAATTGTTGATGGGCTGAATAAAATGTTGGCCCTGCTTGCATGGTTTGTTGCAGTGTAATTTAATTCAACTTCACTGAATGCATATTTGTTCTGTCAGCAGTAGCATTAGTTCTTCTGTAGCCGCCGTCGGTGACAGTTCGGTTTTTTGGACCTTGGCGTCAGGGTAGCGGCATCATTTTGTGTTTGTGCCATTTTGACCGTTTTCGTGAGTTAAATGGACCTTAGATTTTTGGATATTTTGTCTTATGAAAATTTTGTCATCTTCTTTGGATGTTTCGTTTGGAATCGTCGATGTTGGCGTTGGGCGCAAGCCGTAGGCCATTATTACTCCTTAAATAAAAAAAATTAAACGTCAGCAGTGATGGTAGTGGAAGTTGAGTATTCCTCGGGGAGGATGGTAAGATGCTGTAGAGCTTCCTGAAGGAGCGTACTTGCTCATGATAAGTGTGCAAATGAGCATCGTAGACTGTGGTGTACACAGGCCCTCGTGATGTGCTACACACGTGTGACCAGGCCTTGGAATTAATACATGTCAATGAAGAGGGAAAGTGTTAATGTTACACATGGCAGCGCCACTACTGTCGGGCTCAGGGTTACTCCTGTGTAACCAAGGATACGAGTATTAGTTGAATGGAGAGCACCTCTGCTGGTCAACTGCCAGACAGAACAACGTATTTCTTTTCCTCACACTTTTTTTATGTTGAAACACATGTAAAGCCATCTTGAAAGTGCTTCTTTGCTATACTTCTGCCTACATAAAAGTATTTTATTTTTGGTCACATTGAATATTTGCATATATATTATCTATTTATTATAATACGTAATTCCTTTATAATTTTTACTAATAAAAACAGAGAGAAAATAGGTGTGTTGGTAATGCCTAGTAAGAAATAGTTCTGATGTAANAGAAAATAGGTGTGTTGGTAATGCCTAGTAAGAAATAGTTCTGATGTAATATATTATTAAACTAAGTGCGCCAAATGGGGTGCATTGTTCCTTTGGTGTAAGTTAATACACCTAGTGAAGTTTTATTTGCGTTAGGCGGAGAGACAGCCTCAGTGCAGGACTTCTNAAAATATTATTAAACTAAGTGCGCCAAATGGGGTGCATTGTTCCTTTGGTGTAAGTTAATACACCTAGTGAAGTTTTTTTTGCGTTAGGCGGAGAGACAGCCTCAGTGCAGGACTTCTGTAGGGCCTCAGACTATACTGCAATTTATGATACTAATTAAAAAAAATGTATGTATAGTTATTTAGTTTGCTCTTTCTTGCAATGCTGTGATAACTTGCCATTAAATTACATACTTTTAATTAAATGACCTACATGTAGCATTTGTGAATGTTTTCATTATATTGCAGCACAAGGAAATAACAGGAAAAACAATAATAATCATGTCTCGTAATTTAGGTGATAGAAAGTTGTAGTTTTCACAAGCATGTTTTGTTGTTGCTGTATCACGGTGCCTATAAGCATCTCAAGGTTTGGGTGGATTCAGTTTTTCCTGTTATATTTCCTTTGTATAACGTAGCTGACCACGGCTATGGACACACGTGTCATTTCTAAGTTTGCCTAAACACACACTGTTAATTACTTCCTTATCAATGTTAGCNGTTTTTCCTGTTATATTTCCTTTGTATAACGTAGCTGACCACGGCTATGGACACACGTGTCATTTCTAAGTTTGCCTTAACACACACTGTTAATTACTTCCTTATCAATGTTAGCTTTTTTTAGCTTAGAGAATTTTTTTCTCTCTCTCTCTCTCTCTCTCTCTCTACACCTCATTTCTTAAAAGCTACCATCCATTAAAACTATTGCTGTTTACTGAATTTACTATTTGGTGTGTGTGTGCATGTGTGTGTGTGAGAGTGTGTGTGTGTGTGCATGTGTGTGTGTGAGAGAGAGTGAGAGTGTATGTGCATGTGTGTGTGTGAGAGTTATTGTCTGCATGTGTGTGTGAGAGTGAGAGAGAGTGTGTGTATATATATATATATATAATTTTTTTTCCTTCAAATTGTTGATTTTTATTTTTTTTTTTCAAAAAGGATTTAGTTTATTTACGTAACTTAAAATTACAATAAATATTGCTACAAAGTAGTTTTGGTAAGGAGTTTTTAGTAATATGTGACTATTGACAGCAATTTCTTCGTTGACTGAAGTGTCCTCTCGTAGTCACAGGATTGGCATGTTGCACTGTAGTTCTTTGAAACCAAACACTTGGCTCATCTGTAGTGTTGGTTTAACAGCTGGCTATTTTGATTTAAAATTTATCTCAAAAGTTAAGTTTGAAATATGGGCAAACCGCATATCAAATTTCCAAGAAATGTTCTTCATGATAGTGTAATGACTTAAGTAATTATTTTGAGCAATAACCTAACATATTAATTTAGTACAGTTTGGAGAGTTATAACAAAAATATATGGAAACCTAAAATATAGCTCATTTTATGAATTTTTGGAAAGTAATTTTCTTTCATTGCCATATATTTTCATACAATTTTTTTTTAAATTTTACAATAAAAAAATGCAATGTGCTAAAAATTTAGAAAATATTATTAGTCTCTTGAATGTTTTAAATGATTGTGTTTGCATTGTGAAGGGTTGTTACATTTCCCCGTACAAAGTTTCAACCGTCAAGAATGATTGCCGAAAATTACCATACCTGGTGATGAAATGGGGCCCCTTTTCAGAGCAGCGAGGGTTGCGTCTAGCCGCTGTGCGGATCACACAAGATCTGATATGAGGGATGGCATATGGCGCTGCAATCGCCCCCTCTCACATCCCTCTTATGCCCGCTCCAGCAGACGACTTTTGGCCACCAGGNGGTTGTTACATTTCCCCGTACAAAGTTTCAACCGTCAAGAATGATTGCCGAAAATTACCATACCTGGTGATGAAATAAGGCCGCTTTTCAGAGCAGCGAGGGTTGCGTCTAGCCGCTGTGCGGATCACACAAGATCTGATACGAGGGACGGCATATGGCGCTGCAATCGCCCCCTCTCACATCCCTCTTATGCCCGCTCCAGCAGACGACTTTTGGCCACCAGGGCACAGCGGCTGTTTGAACTGACCAATAAGAAGAGATTGAAGGAACAAGTGCTTCTAGAATTCAGGAATTCTGTATAGAAGACTTTTTCGGGGCTTCTGGAGGGCAGAGAGAACCTGGCTTTGGGGACAGACATTTAGGGGGATTTTTCCTACATTTGAAATGGGGGATGGGTGACATAAGAAGGGAGAAAGTTATTTATCTTTATATTTGTGTTTTATAACCTTGTTGGTTAAAGATAACAGTTTTTGTAGCATCAATTAATTATATGATATTTTTGTAAAGAAATTTTCAATGGGGTTCTCCTTCATACACCACACTTACTTAGGGTTTGTTCACCACCTTCCGACAGTTGTTTTTCTCTGCTTGAAGTAAAAATTATAAAAATTAAATTAAAAGAAAAAAAAGAAACCTGAAGGGAAGGAAGGACATATTTTGCCTTTCTCATGCTTCGGAAGTCGTTTCAAGAAGTTTCTTTCCTTTACGCCACAATTTTGAAGTTCTTTAAAAAAATGTTATTACTGTGGAAAAAAATTTACTTCATCGGTTGTGGTCTGCAGTTAATCAAGAGTAAAGTAGGAACAAATTGAGAAGAAACATTCCCCCCTCCCCTACGGAAATTAGTTAAATTGTATGCAAGTAGATGATGTAAATTTGTAACTTTAACGGCAAACAAGGTAATATTCTTCCGCTTGGTAATGGTTGGTTAGAAAGCATTAATTGTCACAGAATGCTTCCTGTAAGATGCAACGAGATGACATCGCGGAGTTGCCGTCAGTGGGACTGGAGGAGTGAAGCAGTAAATGTTAATGCATGAGGAAGCACGTCTGGTGAGAAGCGGGCTTTCCAAGACGGTGCGAGAGCACGGTGAGTCATCGCCACTTGTGTTGTTTACGATCCCGGTGCTGTGTCCCAAGTCGTTACTCACCCACGCCAGTAAACCAGTCCACTTCACATCCTGGAAAACACTGCAAACTTGACATTATTCGTCATTTGGATTCAGAGCTTTCAGTTGTGTTGTTGGGTGTTTGTCGAGAAGTGACTCGTTATACTCGTAACTTACCGCGTAGTTAGGTTGCCATCTTTCTGTCTCGAGTGCACCTGTTTTTGATACTCTGTAATAGCAGGCTGAGAATATTTTGAAAATGAATTGCTAGAAACCTGTGCTTTTTCCAAGATCCAACCTCAGGACCCATTAAACGATAAAGATAATAATTTTGAAGAAAAAAAAAAGAGTTGTAGTGTAATGCACTTTCTCATGATGGGAGGGGTTTTCTCAGGAGACTCCTGTTTTTTTGTTGTTCTCGCTCTGATGGTTTTGTCGATCCATCTAATTCATATCATTCATTATTCAAGCAGCTTGCAAAAATGTTTGTTCCCCAGAGCAGGGCAGTCAGCTCAATTGAGTGTCGACTACATCTCATCCATGCAGACTGCGCCATGAGCGGGAACTGACGTGCTGATTGTCACCTTTCTGAGCTCTTTCGTAGTGAGTCAGTGAAATTTCCCAGCATTTTGTTCCTCTACCTTACTGCTTTGTCACACTGTGCATAGTTTATTATGCCCCTCTCGTTTGCAAGGTCCACAGAAGAGCGAGTTACGGCGCCTGACCAAACGGGAACTTGACAAGGCCGTACCTGCCTTAGGAGCATTATGTACGTGTTCAGAATCCTGATGTGGCGCCTGCTATTGTGTGTGTAGCGGGCCTGTGGCCACGAATATGTAACGCTTGGTCACCACAGGCAGAACAAGTGAAGGACGGTGGAGGGAGTTAGAGTGAATACAAAGTCTCTTGCATTGTTGCCTTCAGTCCCACGATAATTTATACTCCCTATCATTTACAGAATGCAGCTTGGTATTATGCTATTATGTAATTTACTTTCGATAATACATTACTTTCAGTTGTCTCGCTCCTTGGCCTTATTCTCACCTCGTTGCAGTCTTGTAGTGTGTCTCACTTCACAAGGTTTGGTCCGGAATCAATAAAGGTAATGAAACTTCCTGTAGTGAGCCCCAAACCACGTGGATGTGTTATTACACATTGCCCAAATCCTGTTTTATGCAAATCAGTGGGTTCACAGTGCATCGTTGATAGCACTTCTTTGATAACAATTTCAATTATAATTTATTGAATATATTAAAAGAAAGAGTTTAATTTTTAAGCAAATTCCCACAAAATGGTGGGTGCAGGAGATTACCGAGTGAATTTTATGCAACACACCAAATCTTTACGTATGCAGTCGTAATACTGATCTAAATCAACCATAAAATACTTAAATGGTTTACATTTTTATAATAAGTACGTGATCAATTAATATTCTATAACTAAAGATTAACTTCCAGTGTACTACTTTTGAGACATGTTGTATAAGATTCTACATGATATGGCAGTAGCAGTTCCATGAATATGTGGTCCATTAGTGTGGCACTTTGCTGATTAGTGTGTAAGTTCCTTACTTCATCGATCTCTATTACAAAATTGCTGGAAAATGATTCCATGGTCTATGAAAATACTGAATTATAATTTACAGTATTCTAATAATTATTTCCTTACAAATCTTGCATTTCTTAGTAAAAAATATGATCATAGTATCCCGGATGGTTTTCCGCTATCAGCAGCTTGTGGTTGGGTGAGAGGTTGAGTTAAAAGATTGTTTTTTGTTTTTAAAAAAGCTGTAGTCTTGCTTATATAGATGTACTATCATCAATAAAATTCAAGTAAATTTTTATAGTAGAGGCATAAAAAATGATGATCATGTTGGAAAAGTAATTAGAGGCAGCCTGCTGTAAACACGAGATGTCTGTGACGATGAACCACTGCAGCCAGTCGTAGTCTGGCTGTGTGGAGGGGAGGGAGTAATCTAGTCCTGTGTGTGACGAACGGTGCCACGCTTTAATTGCACAAGCGGTGTTGTAATTGCAGCACCCACATAGTGTGCTGGATGGCATTTCACCATCAAACTGAAGCACAACTGGGCAGTAACGCCCAGGGGAAGCAGCACAAGTGTGTGAGGTTCTCTTTANGGAAGCAGCACAAGTTTGTGAGGTTCTCTTTTGTCTTGCTTCAGACCGAAGTCGCCTCAAAACTGGGAAGTTTCCTTAAAAATAACTACAGGAGCCTGTCACAAGGTTCAGGCCACCACAGTTTGCAATTAACAGACTGCAGTTTTCCTTATGGTCTCAGTTCTATCTTGGGAGAAGTTAAAAAAAACATGATTTTCACAGGGGTAGTGTGGCAGGTTTCCTCCTAGTGCTTCAGGAACAATCTTCTCCCCTACCTTTTCACTTCCTGTTGTTATCCATCTCTTACATCCTTTGCATGGTCTGTTTTGCCAGTCCTGTCCTTGCTGTAAGCTAACTGGTTCTCGCTTGTTGACCTTGGAGAGCATTCGAGTTACCTTTACCAATAAATAATCTTTTATCAGGTACACTTTTTAAATTTTCATGTTGACTTAATATCCAGAGTAAATATAAGCTATCATATGATATTCTTTTTCTCATAGTCTTCCAGCGCGTAATATGTACGCAAGGATGTGNGGGGGGGGGGGGGAGTTAATGCTTCGTAATACCCTCTCCTTTAGATATGCCTCTGTGTGTATGCAGCAGTACATCAGACGACTCTTAAGTCAGGTTGTGACAGTTGTGGTAGAATTGTTTATCAAACCCAATAGACAGAAATCCTGCCATTTTCTTTCTATGTGTCTTTGCAGTGGTTTATTTCATTTTTGAGGATAGACTGTGGGGTCTGTTTTGGCAAGGGCGCATGTAGTGAAAGTATTTACTGCTTGTAGGTAAAGAGTTTTACTTCTATCTTATTTGATGTAAATTCATGTTTTAACTTATTAACTCAACTTCTTTTTGGTACTACATTATCATCGCTCCCAACGCTGTGTCATGTCTCCAATTGTGGGTTTTTTGTTATTCCATCATCCACCAGTTTGCTAGGATTACATTGCGCTGCTGTGTAGATGAAGAACTGGTCCAACTGGACCTCTTGTTTGAAGTTTGGTCTTGCATGTTAGACAGTGACTCGTGGACCACGTATTGTTAGGCATGCGAGGGATTGAGCAGGATGCTTCGGTGAGCAACAGCTACCTAATAAACACATCTTCCACGTATTTTTTCTGCTGTATGTTGCACTTTGCATCATATGTATCAGAAAGTATCATCCAGTGGCGAAATCAGGCATTTCTCGCGGTTGACCTTACATGTACTAGAGGGATGGTGGGGAAACTTACACCAGAGTTAGTGCATGTCTTAATTAGTAAAATACTAGAAGGGACATTGCTTCTCAATCTAGTAAAATGCATCATATTTTAAGGAAGAGAGAAATTTTAACATAATTGAATATTTATCATTAGTGGGGAAGACTGGGGGTTACGATCCACATGTTACTCCACTTCCCCTTGCTGGCCTGGCTATGCCTCCGGTATCTTCCCTTCATAACTTCCATCACAGTGCAGAGAACAAAAAAATAGACAATGTAATATAACAAGCGTTGTACACTGGGTACAGATATTGTGGCCTTCCTGGCTACAGTAATGCCTCGGTCTGAGAACCAGCAAGTCAGGAGTCGATGCGGTACGTGCAGAACCTCTTAGCGCTTTCTTACGCAATGAGCTGATCACTCCTGGGTCGTGCTTGTTCCATTGGCTCGGGAATGCGAGTCTTCCTGGTAGCGGGGTCTG
>NQII01006013.1:109869-120059 GCA_002778355.1 Clitarchus hookeri | reverse complement strand
CTTTCATTAAAACTGAGCTCTAATGACATTATTTTTTATTTTTGTTTCAGTTTCACAAAAGTTTATAACATATTTTCATTTTCATTTCATGAGAAAAAAAGTCACATTTGCACAACTCTAAAAAATTTTTTTAAAAATGTTACACTAGAAATGTTATAAGCATTGTGTTGACAAACAGATTCTTGGGTGCTTAATTTTGAAACCAAATACGCTATATTCTTGTGGCAATAGAACATGTTGAATTTCAATGAGAATGGCATCAATTATTGAATAATTAACCTAAATTTAAATTAGTTCAACAGTTGGAAAACTGAAAGCAGCTTATGACTATAAAGTATCAATATATTATTCTGGCATACATCAGTTCCCGGAATGAATCGGGTACCCAGTAGCAAAAATATTTTTCAGTTATGCCAATCCAAAATTCTTGAATATATTTAGTGTGTAATTTTTACCACTTGTGTTGTTAATTTCACTGTTTTTATTATACATATATATTTTAATAGTTTCATGACTTTTTTCCAATCCACTTCTTAATGTTAATAATTTTCTTACCAAATGTAGAAAAAATCCATTTGTTAGAAAATGAACTCCTTCCTATATAACTATGTATATTTTTAACCACAAAAATAAAACGTTAAGAAATATAGGTTGTTTCAAAACTAGTCTAAGAACAATATAAATACATACATAAAATAAACATAGGTATTTAAAAAAATCATGCAAGGTTTTTTTACAACACTTGGAAGATGACAGTAGCATAATTATGCAGGACCTCTTGTGCTATCAGTTTCATTTGTAATTTTAGCTGCTGAGTTTATGAACTGTACTTGACTGTACAAAATGGCTTGTACCTATGTCAGTATTACTTTTGTGTACAGTCTGCTGTGAAACTGGTTGACTTTGTGTGCCGTAGGGGGTTTTGGCGCCTTTCTCAAATGGTAGCGAGGTAATTGGTTTGTCTCACCTTTGATGTGTTTTTATACGACATTCTCAATTGCAGGCTTTTTACTAGTATTTATTGATACCTTGATTTGTTGTCACCTGTACAGTGTGTATCATTTATTTGTGTGTGCAATTTGTACACCTGCCTGAACTAAAACACCTTACTGACCCTGTATGCCAGAGATTTTTCGATCACACTTCCTATCATAAATAATGTACAATTTGCAGTCCTTTGTTACATCTGATTGCAGTAGTTTCTGTAACTTTGCATCAT
Source organism: Clitarchus hookeri (assembly GCA_002778355.1). NCBI lineage: Eukaryota > Metazoa > Arthropoda > Insecta > Phasmatodea > Phasmatidae > Clitarchus > Clitarchus hookeri. The sequence goes on along the minus strand of NQII01006013.1, from coordinate 118,840 downwards.
TACCAGGCTACTGGTTTTAAAATCTCAAGGATGTATTTAACATAAAATAATCGGGGTGTGCTGTGTGTAGGGCGTGGCCAGGCGTTTTCGAGAATACGTCTGCATTAGTGAGTAATTGTTTCTTTGGGATATGAGAATGAAATGAAAGCAACGTAGTGGATACTTGGCTTTTATGACTTAAATTGACNGTAATTGTTTCTTTGGGATATGAGAATGAAATGAAAGCAACGTAGTGGATACTTGGCTTTTATGACTTAAATTGACTAATCTACACGAGTTATTTTGTTTGGCACCAAAATCTGGGCGCTAGCACATCGCAAGGTATACTGCCCAGAAATTTTCTCCCATGCCCAAATTGCATCGTATTCTTATACCTAATTGAATGGTACCACATTTATTAAAATTGCAAAATGCATCACCCTACAAGCATTACNGCATCGTATTCTTATACCTAATTGAATGGTACCACATTTATTAAAATTGCAAAATGCATCACCCTACAAGCATTACATTGCCATTTTCATCCTGGTACCCCATGTGTCGTTCTGAATTTAAAGACATATTCGCGTCAAAAATTTTAGTTAATGTTGTCCAAAACATCCTTGATACAAGTGTTGAAAGCATCATGATTATGCTGTTTTCTAGACATGAATAAAAGGGTAATTTCTTGAATGAATAGTATCCAACATAAGTAGACTCAGTCAAGGGTACCCACTCCTCTGTGGTGTCCCTGGCAGATCACACAAGTACCTGGGACGACGAAGCCTTGCGCAATGATCTTCCTGCTTGCAGATTGTAGTCCAGTTGTGTGGGGTTAGTTCTCCACTTTGCTGCCTTGGGTCTGGATGTTCTCCTACGCTTCTTCTTTCTCTCCTACAGTTATCTGCCCTTCCATCTTGTGTGAGTTCCCTTAGTTTCTATGTGTTCTGGCAGCCTTGGAGTCATTCCTCTTTGCTGTGCAATAATTTTCGGTGCTCTGACATTTTAGTTTGGATTTCTCATGTATTTCTTTCAGGATAACTATCACCCCTCTAATTCTTCACTTTTGATGCCAATTTTTTAAAAATTATATTTATTGCAGGTTGATTTTTTTTTTAAAAGTTTACATTTGTAAAGTGGTGTTCTGTTTCTATTATACATACTTGAGTAATTACCATTAATATTCTTACTTTGGGTGGGTGGGAACTCGTGAATACGGAATGCAGCATACNCGTTTGTAAAGTGGTGTTCTGTTTCTATCATACATACTTGAGTAATTACCATTAATATTCTTACTTTGGGTGGGTGGGAACTCGTGAATACGGAATGCAGCATACGGTTCTATGGCAAAATGTAAGGTGAAAATACTTTCAGGTGAAATTGCATTAGGGGCATAGTGTCCGAGACAAACGACATGAAATGTGATGTAAGAACTTGAATGCTATTACACACATATGCTCACGCACTCGGTTTACAAGCATTCACAATAGGTGTTCAAAGTTGGCTCTGTGCATTGCTATGCACATGACACAGCATGGGGACGTCAGTCGTGTTGGTAGCAGCGTGTAGCTGCACGGTGATGTCCTCAGGTGACTGCGGTAGGTTGTCAGGCTGATACACCTGACACTTCAGGTGAGGCCACAATAAGAAGTCCAGTGGAGAGAGATCTGGTGACCGCGGTGGCCATGCCACAGGTCCCCCAAGGCCAATCCACTTGCCATGCCACGGCTGTTTGCCAATACTGAGCCCAGCTGCTTTCTTCCACTTTAACACTGCCTCGTCACCTACGTCACAGCGTTCCCACATCACCACATACGCCCCATTAACACGCGCTTGCTTCTACTCCTTCCACACATGTCATGTCAGTTTACTCAGAAACTGCCTCAAATACAATTTCACCTGGAGGTATTTTCGCCGTACATTTTACCATAGAATCGTATGCCGCATTCCGTATTTGCAAGTTCCTACCCACCCGGTATAATAAGCATTTTAATTAATTTCATAGTTTTCGAAACATACAAATTGTTTTCTTTTCTGTAAGCTTCGAGGCAGCAAGCTTCTTCACTGGTCAACACCAACTGAGATTGTTCTATCTTAATCAGCATTACACTCACATAAAAACCAAACTGTTAAAGTATTACAACCATTTATAATAATAATAAAATTAAAAAATACGTACATTTTGTAAACTTTTCTAGAAATGCCCATAACTGTGAAATGTAAAAGTGCTGTTTGTGTTCCATATTTAAGCTGTGTAATTTGCATGCATTCGTATGCAATTAAATATGTGAGAAGCACGTCACCCTCTGCGACCAGCATGCAGGTGGTCGGCCTGTGCGTGCGGCCAGACGCACTTGCTCTGTGCAGCGACACATGACTAATGAGTGCCCTTGNACCAGTCATAAGAGTAGAGATATTGCAACATGGTGAAAATCCTACAAAAATCGTTAAAAAAACTTTAGGGTTGTGCAAATGTTCTGTATACCGAAACGAAAACTAAAAATGACAACTTCAATTTTTATTTCAGTAAAAATTTTGGTTACAGAAAGTTGTAACGAAACAAAAATTCTTGACTTCGATGCATTTTTGGGTGTTTAATGAATGTTCATTTAGTGCACGAGTGAAGAAAATTTTTCCCTGTAAATTGTTTTAATTGTTTTTATTATTTTATAAATAAAATAACTACATAAAAAGAACATTTAAATGTAGGCAAGACCCCCCGCGGTAAATTTTCCATATCCTACATTTTTTGGTTTGATTTTGCAACAAATTTGGTATAATGAATAACCTGCTAACATGTAATGTAATTGGTTAATCTTTCATTAAAACTGAGCTCTAATGACATTATTTTTTATTTTTGTTTCAGTTTCACAAAAGTTTATAACATATTTTCATTTTCATTTCATGAGAAAAAAAGTCACATTTGCACAACTCTAAAAATTTTTTTTAAAAATGTAACACTAGAAATGTTATAAGCATTGTGTTGACAAACAGATTCTTGGGTGCTTAATTTGGAAACCAAATACGCTATATTCTTGTGGCAATAGAACATGTTGAATTTCAATGAGAATGGCATCAATTATTGAATAATTAACCTAAATTTAAATTAGTTCAACAGTTGGAAAACTGAAAGCAGCTTATGACTATAAAGTATCAATATATTATTCTGGCATACATCAGTTCCCGGAATGAATCGGGTACCCAGTAGCAAAAATATTTTTCAGTTATGCCAATCCAAAATTCTTGAATATATTTAGCGTGTAATTTTTACCACTTGTGTGTTAATTTCACTGTTTTTATTATACATATATATTTTAATAGTTTCATGACTTTTTTCCAATCCACTTCTTAATGTTAATAATTTTCTTACCAAATGTAGAAAAAATCCATTAGTTTGAAAATGAACTCCTTCATATATAACTATGTATATTTTTAACCACAAAAATAAAACGTTAAGAAATATAGGTTGTTTCAAAACTAGTCTAAGAACAATATAAATACATACATTAAATAAAAATAAACATAGGTATTTAAAAAAATCATGCAAGGTTTTTTTACAACACTTGGAAGATGACAGTAGCATAATTATGCAGGACCTCTTGTGCTATCAGTTTCATTTGTAATTTTAGCTGCTGAGTTTATGAACTGTACTTGACTGTATAAAATGGCTTGTACCTATGTCAGTATTACTTTTGTGTACAGTCTGCTGTGAAACTGGTTGACTTTGTGTGCCGTAGGGGGTTTTGGCGCCTTTCTCAAATGGTAGCGAGGTAATTGGTTTGTCTCACCTTTGATGTGTTTTTATACGACATTCTCAATTGCAGGCTTTTTACTAGTATTTATTGATACCTTGATTTGTTGTCACCTGTACAGTGTGTATCATTTATTTGTGTGTGCAATTTGTACACCTGCCTGAACTAAAACACCTTACTGACCCTGTATGCCAGAGATTTTTCGATCACACTTCCTATCATAAATAATGTACAATTTGCAGTCCTTTGTTACATCTGATTGCAGTAGTTTCTGTAACCTTGCATCATTACCAGGCTACTGGTTGTAAAATCTCAAGGATGTATTTAACATAAAATAATCGGGGTGTGCTGTGTGTAGGGCGTGGCCAGGCGTTTTCGAGAATACGTCTGCATTAGTGAGTAATTGTTTCTTTGGGATATGAGAATGAAATGAAAGCAACGTAGTGGATACTTGGCTTTTATGACTTAAATTGACGTATCTACACAAGGTATTTTGTTTGGCACCAAAATCTGGGCGCTAGCACATCACAAGGTATACTCCTTGGAAATTTTCCTCCCATGCCCAAATTGCATCGTAGTCTTATACCTAATTGAATGGTACCACATTTATTAAAATTGCAAAATGCATCACCCTACAAGCATTACCTTGCCATTTTCATCCTGGTACCCCATGTGTCGTTCTGAATTTAATGACATGTTCATGTCAAAAATTTAAGTTAATGTTGTCCAAAACATCCTTGATACGAGTGTTGAAAGCATCATGATTATGCTGTTTTCTAGACATGAATAAAAGGGCAATTTCTTGAATGAATAGTATCCAACATAAGTAGACTCAGTCAAGGGTACCCACTCCTCTGCGGTGTCCCTGGCAGATCACACAAGTACCTGGGACGACGAAGCCTTGCGCAATGATCTTCCTGCTTGCAGATTGTANAAGGGCAATTTCTTGAATGAATAGTATCCAACATAAGTAGACTCAGTCAAGGGTACCCACTCCTCTGTGGTGTCCCTGGCAGATCACACAAGTACCTGGGACGACGAAGCCTTGCGCAATGATCTTCCTGCTTGCAGATTGTAGTCCAGTTGTGTGGGGTTAGTTCTCCACTTTGCTGTCTTGGGTCTGGATGTTCTCCTACGCTTCTTCTCTCTCTCCTACAGTTATCTGCCCTTCCATCTTGTATGAGTTCCCTTAGTTTCTTTGTATTCTGGCAGCCTTGGAGTCATTCCTCTTTGCTGTGCAATAATTTTCGGTGCTCTGACATTTTAGTTTGGATTTCTCATGTATTTCTTTCAGGATAACTATCACCCCTCTAATTCTTCACTTTTGATGCCAATTTTTTAAAAATTATATTTATTGCAGGTTGATTTTTTTTTTAAAAGTTTACATTTGTAAAGTGGTGTTCTGTTTCTATTATACATACTTGAGTAATTACCATTAATATTCTTACTTTGGGTGGGTGGGAACTCGTGAATACGGAATGCAGCATACGGTTCTATGGCAAAATGTAAGGTGAAAATACTTTCAGGTGAAATTGCATTAGGGGCATAGTGTCCGAGACAAACGACATGAAATGTGATGTAAGAACTTGAATGCTATTACACACATATGCTCACGCACTCGGTTTACAAGCATTCACAATAGGTGTTCAAAGTTGGCTCTGTGCATTGCTATGCACATGACACAGCATGGGGACGTCAGTCGTGTTGGTAGCAGCGTGTAGCTGCACGGTGATGTCCTCAGGTGACTGCGGTAGGTTGTCAGGCTGATACACCTGACACTTCAGGTGAGGCCACAATAAGAAGTCCAGTGGAGAGAGATCTGGTGACCGCGGTGGCCATGCCACAGGTCCCCCAAGGCCAATCCACTTGCCATGCCACGGCTGTTCGCCAATACTGAGCCCAGCTGCTTTCTTCCACTTTAACACTGCCTCGTCATCTACGTCACAGCGTTCCCACATCACCACATACGCCCCATTAACACGCGCTTGCTTCTACTCCTTCCACACACGTCATGTCAGTTTACTCAGAAACTAAGCCTCAAATACAATTTCACCTGGAGGTATTTTCGCCGTACATTTTACCATAGAATCGTATCCCACATTCCGTATTTGCAAGTTCCTATCCACCCGGTATAATAAGCATTTTAATTAATTTCATAATTTTTGAGACACAATTTGTTTTCTTTTCTGTAAGCTTCGAGGCAGCAAGCTTCTTCACTTGTCAACACCAACTGAGATTGTACTATCTTAATCAGAATTACACTCACATAAAAACCATACTGTTAAAGTATTACAACCATTTATAATAATAATAAAATTAAAAAATACATACATTTTGTAAACTTTTCTAGAAATGCCCATAACTGTGTAATGTAGAAGTGCTGTTTGTGTTCCATATTTAAGCTCTGTAATTTGCATGTATTCGTATGCAATTAAATATGTGAGAAGCACGTCACCCTCTGCGACCAGCATGCAGGTGGTCGGCCTGTGCGTGCGGCCAGACGCACTTGCTCTGTGCAGCGACACATGACTAATGAGTGCCCTTGCTTCTCGCGTCACCTTCCTCCACACACACACACGCACGCACGCAGCTAGTGTAGGTCGAGGGTGAAGCACGCTCAACTTGCGGTCTGCCGCCCAGCCATGTTTCAGTTGTTTCCTTTTGGAAGTGCGCGCCATCCTGTGAATTTCCTCGGGAGGCAGTAGTTAGTGGATTTCATAACGAATTTATATATTTTGTTAAAGGAAAGTCTTCTGTAATCCTTTCATGAGTTGGCACTTTGTTACCTGTAAGTGTAAAACTTGCTATAGGCTGTCCACTGTAAAGTGAGCACTCTTGAAAACCCTAATTAATATCTTGTTTTCTTCTCATTTCTTTATCCTTTTACCGTAATAAAAATTACTTTTACTCAGACCTAATGACGAGTGTGAATGTGAAGTTGTCGGGAGCTAAATGTGTTATGTACTAACCTGCTTATTTGTGCTCTAACGTGCGTAAAAAAATGAAACACCAACTTGATTTGTTATAAATTGTAACACGAGACTTGCAGTAGGACAAGCATTGGGAGAGCCTGCATGCCGGTGCGCAGTTAACTGCCAGTGACTTTTTTCAAAAGTTGATTTCAAAAGTTCTTACATTGCAGTGAACATCCTATACAAAATTATAAATTACAGTGGCTTGTGCAATACTTGCAAAATTTAATATTTGATGGCATGCATTATAGATGCATGAAGAGTGATTAATAACCGAGGAATACAGAGATTACAGCAGTAACGCAGGGTGGTTTGTCCTGCCTCCAGAGTACCACACACAGGGACAGAAAACACTGTGGGGCCACGGTGGTGTAGTGGTTTAGACTTCGCCTCCCACCAAGGCCTACCGGGTTCGATTCCCGGCCGGGTCGCCTCCGCATTTTCGCATGTGGAAATCATGCCGGACAGCGCCGCTAGTCAGCAGGTTTTCTCAAGGACCTCCAGTTTCTCCTGCCCTTGCATTCCGGCGCTGCTCCGTGCTCACCTCACTTCACCCTCATCGGCTCTCAAGACCTCGATGTTGAGATCCAACCAAATCTCTTCATTCACTCTCTCACTAAAACACTAACTTTGCTTAAAATATTGAGTTTACAAATTAAAGTTCACGTATATTTTGCATAATTAAATAGATGAAGTCCTATTTTACACTTTCCTGGTAACAGATGCAAAATGGTGTAAATCAAGGGACAGGGTAAATGAAGGGAAAGAAATCACTCTTGAAGACTATGTTCACTATATTCATTAGCTGATTAATAAAGAGTACAGATACTAGTAAAATATTTTGGTTTTGAGAAAGTAGATTTCTAGAAAATAAAAGTGTTATTTTTAAATAAATCACAGAATGACATAATTATCTCCATGTAGGTTACTTTTTGTTCTCAAATCCTGTTATAAATGCGGTCAAGTTTTCTTTTCCCATCACCAAACATTTTCAGGAGCGACACTTTTATTTTCACATGAAACTCTGTTGCGCACAGATGATCACACTTTCAGTATCGGCGTGGATGAGTTTTCTNGACACTTTTATTTTCACATGAAACTCTGTTGCGCACAGATGATCACACTTTCAGTATCGGCGTGGATGAGTTTTCTACACAAGAGTGCAACATAACTGCAGTTTAAATGGCAGGAATTTTTACATTATAAACACAGGGGAAATGTGCGACCTGAATTCTTTATGCTGTATTTAAAGAGAACTGTTGTTGATGAAAATGTAAAATCGAGATTATACTGTACATAGTGTATACATATTGCAAATCAGTAACATAAACTCATTTTCTCTTGAGCTGTTACATGAAGCAGACAGCACCTTGCACTGTTAGTTTACACACACGGCTTCAGCAATACTTCTCTTCAATGTGTTTAGAAGCTTAGGAAGCACTGGCGACAGCTTTAAAAATGTAGCTCACTTCACCAGTTTCTGTTGTGTCATGTGAAAGATCGCTCTGTGGAAGTAACTCAGTAAGTGTTATCTATTATCATCTACGTCCACACCAGTGGCACGGCGTCGTAAGACGCTCATACACCCAGTGTTCCTTTGACAAATATTTAAAAATTACACTGTAAATGTTTCTGTAGCGCCAGCCATATGTAAACTTTCTGCAACAGAAACGTGCAACATTTAGCGAGCAGCAGTCCCATTCCCCTCGTCCTGTTTCGCAGCTCGTCGAACGTCCGAACGTGGGTGATGAGCCACATGCTGTGACCATCCAGCGTATCATCTGGGTACGCGTGTAGGCGAGGGAAAGGTGGCACGCTTGAGGGACGGGGACATCTGGCATAAAACAATTACTCTCTTTGCTGTATATCACTGCGTTTAAAGCCAGCATACAGGCAGGGAGACTAACAGTGAAGACATTCCTCTCTCTAGCTTTGCTGCCAGGGAACAGATATCCCATTTTTCTCAGTGTTGGCCACATTAGGTAAGGTGTAGCAAGTTTATCACTGCAAATCTTGTGATTATTCAAAGTACCGACATCTTTGCAAACAATTTAAATTAATGCCTCTGTTACTTTTCCGCTGTCTGCAGTACCGGTCCACCTAAAATTTTTGAAGTTGTTTGCTCCACCCATAATTTTAGTTGTTTCAAAATCTGGTATAGTATTCCGCCCTTCGTCTTCCTTCTCTTGGCAGTGCTTTGAGGGAAGAGGAGGTGGTTCATGTCTGTTAGCAGGAACTAGTGATTCGGTGCTGATAGAGAGGGGGGGG
>NQII01006013.1:53938-108236 GCA_002778355.1 Clitarchus hookeri | reverse complement strand
GATCCATTCTGACGTACTCTCAGCCAAGTGTTCACTTCGACCCGGTGTCGGCTAGGTGGTGTAAGTGACTGCAGAGGTACAAGTGGTCATGAGGGCATATGTGGACGCGTAGTTCACATCTTTTGTTGCAAAATAATCGTTTATATATTTTTGGATGACCTTAGAACTTGTTAATGAACTGTATCCATAAATTTAACAAGAAATATTTTTATTTAACAGAATAATTAGTAAATTGCAAATCTTAAATGATTTTTTTTTTTTTTTTCAGTATTCAGGCAAACGTGTACTAACTTTGACTTCATTGATCAGTAGTTTGCCAACCTTCTCACGCTGGTGCTGGTCTGTCTTTGCTGTGGTGGTACTTCTGCCCCCAGCCTATCAAAATGTCTCGTAAGTGGGGCCACTTGGGTTGGCTCTGATAACGGCAGTGTCCGGGGGTTGGCTCTGATAACGACAGTGTCCGGGGGTTGGCTCTGATAACGACAGTGTCCGGGGGTTGGCTCTGATAACGGCAGTGTCCGGGGGTTGGCTCTGATAACGGCAGTGTCCGGGGTTTGGCTCTGATAATGACAGTGTCCGGGACAGGGAAAGTGCTGTTGCTAGGTGTTGCCCACTGTGTAAATGTTGGTACATCTGAGACTGCTATGCTTGTGGGGGTGCTAATCCAGCAGTGGTATGCCTCAGTCGCTGTCCTTAGGCTTCTACACTCTGATGGCGGAGGTGCAACACTATCAGGGTGGCTGCTTTTAAGGAGCAGTTTTACCCATTCGTGGATTCCCAAAAATTTTGATTTTTGAATGTATGAAGAGTTACTTTTTTGATTGCTCTATTTCCATCAATATTTGAAGCTCTGAATTTTAATTTGCGGATTGTTTAGCCACTTGACTGGTTGCAACCTGCTTACGTGGTGATGACTTTGATTAAGAGTTGTCAATTAAAGGGGATGGGGAGGATAAATTGCTCGATTGCTCTGAGCTGGGAACTTGTAAGGATNATCTGAGACTGCTATGCTTGTGGGGGTGCTAATCCAGCAGTGGTATGCCTCAGTCGCTGTCCTTAGGCTTCTACACTTTGATGGCGGAGGTGCAACACTATCAGGGTGGCTGGTGAACTTTTTGAAAGTAGGGTGGTGCATGCTTACTACAGAACATGCCTGATCATGCAGCAGGAACCAGCCAGCCGCTGCGTTGGACGCACCTCCAGCTGTTACCCCCTCTACTATAGCAGCCGCTCGTGTTAGCGTCCCACCCAGCCTGCCTGTCACTGCACTTACCATGGAGTAGGCAGAAATGTCTGGGTAACTAGTAAGATCAAGAATCATACATTCATAATTATAAATGAAGAATGAAAGTTTGGTGATTGGGAACACCAAATTTAGAAGTGCGTACCGGGGTTGGCACTTCTTATCCCCCAGTACTGCTTACCTTGCTTCCTCTCTCCATCTCTGTTCCTCCTATCTTCTTCTCAGAGGAGATTGTTTGACAATAAGATGGTATGTTTTGTTACTTTCAATTTTCAGTCCTGTTCTGTTTCCGCATTGTTCGACCTAGGGACTTGGAATTTGGCACCAGGGCAGATTTTAAGGTGGGTGTTCTGTCCAGCTCAGGGATTTTCGAAAATTTGGAATTTTTAAAGGGATCTCGTTTTGGTTCCTTATCTTCGAAATTGTTTGGCGTACAATGTTCTAATTTTTTATCCCCTTTAAGCCTATCAGTTCCCATTGTCATATGTTGTACTGTAGACATCACCTTAACTTCACGATTTTTAAGTGGGTCAGTCAGATTGCTTGGAATTTGGCACCACAGCATCTTTTAAGGAGCAGTTTTACCCATTCGTGGATTCCCAAAAATTTTGATTTTTGAAAGTATGATGAGTTACTTTTTTGATTGCTCTATTTCCATCAATATTTGAAGCTCTGAATTTCAATTTGCGGGTTTTTTAGCCACTTGACTGGTTGCAACCTGCTAAGGTGGTGATGACTTTGATTAAGAGTGGTCAATTAAAGGGGATGGAGAGGATAAATTTGAAATTGCTCAATTACTCCCTGCTGGGAACTTGTAAGGACTGTCTTGCTGAGGGTTAGCTGGGTTGTACTCCCCAACTCTTTGGCAGAGGTGTGTCAAGGTCCCGAGAATCTCTGCCCCGCTGAGGCTCCAGGCACATTACCTGGCTCTCAGTGTGAATCAACACCATCACATTTGTGCACAGTTTCTGTTGTTGAAGCATGTTGTATGAGAGTAATGTAACATTCTGTATTTGTTGATGTGGTGTGCTTCTTTCCAGGAGCTAATGCTCTTGCAGAGCGAGGTAAGCGGACAGAGGTCTCAGCAAACGGACGATGACTGACAGAGTTCTGTTGGTGGCACTGCTCGCCGGGTGCCAACTGCTACAATGCATCACAGGTATGAACTCCAGCACAGTGCTGCCAACTTTAATTATGACATGAGCCACTTGGAAAGAGCAGTTTACATGTGTGTTGTTTTAGAGAACAAGATGGAAAACACTATTGTGAATATAATTTGTATATTTTTTTAATTATTACCTCGTATTGGTTTAACTTCCAACCATCATTGTGTAACACAGTTTAAAACTATTAATACTATGCATCACAAGAGTGTGCAATGTACCGCAGTGTACTAAACAACTGCCACTCGGTCCAAGGGTCTCACAATATCGGGAAGATGAAGGGTCAGTGTGTAACACCTCCGGTCTCATCTTGCTTCCTGCGACTTTCCCTGCCAACTCTATCTCAAGGTCACTTACCAGTGACCGGGGTATCAGACGTAGACCCCACCCACTATACTACAGACACAGTCGTAACATACTTTTACAACACAGTATTTTAATGTAACTGACAGGTTAGTCAGAGACATGACTTCTGAGTAGCTAAGTTACAAATCCCACTTGTTAATTCACTGATTTGATGATCAGCCAAGCCGTGGTTGGGTAAGTAATTCTTTTGAAAGGGGAATAAATTTCAACTATTCATGTTTTCCAGGAAATTATTGTTTGGCCAAAGTTGCGTTAACATAAACTCATTAGCAGGTTTTTTTCTCTCCAGGAAATAGATTTTTTTTATACCTCTAATAAACATATTTTAATAAAAAAAAATTTTTCCTGAAAACATAGATTTGAGTTTAAGACTTGTAACAGCAATAAATAACTGCCCAACTGTCATACCAGCGTGGAGTTGGACGAGGCGGAAGTGAAACAGCTGTGAAGTGAAGAGGGGAAGAAACAGGTGGACTTGAAGAAAACCTTGGTAGTGTTACCAGAGACTGTGCAGCCAGCCTGAGTCTGGATGGAAACAAGGGCCTCATGGCTGATGGTGGTCAGCCACAAGGCTGTATGAATCAAACAAGTACTTCAGAGATCATCGCGAAGCATTCAAGTTCTAACGCAAACACTCCAAATAGTAATTGTATCCCTGCTGACTGAACCAAAATGACGGCTATGATATTAATGATGTTATTTCAGTTCTTTTACTGCAGTGAGGAAAATTTCAAACTTTACGCATGTACTTTTTAAAAATTTCACTTCCCTGCAGTTCAAATGTATTTCACCTATTCTGCCACAAAATATAAGTGTCACTAATGAAACAGTAATGTGATAGAGCCACAGCTGTGACTACAGTAAGCGCAGTATGTTGTGTTTGTGGACAGGCCAGAACTGTACGGACACGTTCATCAAGGTGTCGGGCTACGCTCCCAGTGCAGACTCCCTCGTACTGCTGTACGGCCAGCCAGGAGCTNTTGGTGGCACTGCTCGCCGGGTGCCAACTGCTACAATGCATCACAGGTATGAACTCCAGCACAGTGCTGCCAACTTAAATGATGACATGAGCCACTTGGAAAGAGCAGTTTGCACGTGTGTTGTTTTAGAGAACAAGATGGAAAACACTATTGTGAATATAATTTGTGTATTATTTTAATTATTACCTCGTATTGGTTTAACTTCCAATCATCATTGTGTAACAGAGTTTAAAACTATTAATACTATGCATTACAAGAGTGTGCAATGTACCGCAGTGTACTAAACAACTGCCACTCAGTCCAAGGGTCTCTCAATATCGGGAAGATGAAGGGTCAGTGTGTAACGCCTCCGGTCTCATCTTGCTTGCTGTGACTTTCCCTGGCAACTCTATCTCAAGGTCACTTCCCAGTGACCGGGGTATCAGACGTAGACCCCACCCACTAAACTACAGACACAGTCTTATCTCAAGGTCACTTCCCAGTGGCCGGATATCAGACCCAGACCCCACCCACTATACTACAGACACAGTCGTAACATACTTTTACAACACAGTATTTTAATGTAACTGATTGGTTAGTCAGAGACAGGACTTCTGAGTAGCTAAGTTACAAATCCCACTTGTTAATTCACTGATTTTATGATCAGCCAAGCCGTGGTTGGGTAAGTAATTCTTTTGAAAGGAGAATATATGTCAACTATTCATGTTTTCAAGGAAATTATTGAATGGTCAAAGTTACGTTAACATAAACTCATTAGCAGGTTTTTTCTCTCCAGGAAATAGATTTTTTTTATACCTCTAATAAACATATTTTAATAAAAAAAATTTTTCCTGAAAACATAGATTTGAGTTTAAGACTTGTAACAGCAATAAATAACTGCCCAACTGTCATACCAGCGTGGAGTTGGACGAGGCGGAAGTGAAACAGCTGTGAAGTGAAGAGGGGAAGAAACAGGTGGACTTGAAGAAAACCTTGGTAGTGTTACCAGAGACTGTGCAGCCAGCCTGAGTCTGGATGGAAACAAGGGCCTCATGGCTGATGGTGGTCAGCCACAAGGCTGTATGAATCAAACAAGTACTTCAGAGATCATCGCGAAGCATTCAAGTTCTAACGCAAACACTCCAAATAGTAATTGTATCCCTGCTGACTGAACAAAAATGACGGCTATGATATTAATGATGTTATTTCAGTTCTTTTACTGCAGTGAGGAAAATTTCGAACTTTACGCATGTACTTTTTAAAAATTTCACTTCCCTGCAGTTCAAATGTATTTCACCTATTCTGCCACAAAATATAAGTGTCACTAATGAAACAGTAATGTGATAGAGCCACAGCTGTGACTACAGTAAGCGCAGTATGTTGTGTTTGTGGACAGGCCAGAACTGTACCGACACGTTCATCAAGGTGTCGGGCTACGCTCCCAGTGCAGACTCCCTCGTACTGCTGTACGGCCAGCCAGGAGCTNGGACACGTTCATCAAGGTGTCGGGCTACGCTCCCAGTGCAGACTCCCTCGTACTGCTGTACGGCCAGCCAGGAGCTGCCGTCACCTACGAGTGCTTCAGGAGGTGAGTGTGTGACGTCAGTGCTACCGCATGTGTGTTGGTTGCTGCCAACGGAGGTGACTTCTACACTCAAGACAACCACGCATCATTGTAGGCACTTCACGGGTCACTCAACTCTTCTGAAATCCATCTTTTTAAAGAAAATTCCTACTTGAAAGAGTCTGTTTGTCAGTGTAAACTCTTAAGTGGATTCATATAGTATTTTCATCAGGAAACTGGAAAAATTAGTTACCATTTGTCATAATGTCTTATGAAAAATGCGTTATTACCATTAGTGGCAGATGAAATTGGTTTATTTTGGTTTTGTTGTCAGTAAAGCAAGAATTAAGGTAATATTAAATGGCCGTGCCTTAACATTCGTAGCATTGTTATGTAACTAGAATATTGGAATTGTTAAATAATTCTGAACATTGATAATAATTGATAATTATTATTACTTGCAGCCTACTTAGAGAACAGAAATAATGAACTTTACAGAACTTGTCAACATAACATACGCATTTGGATTAATCTCTTAGGCATTTTTATATTTTTGTTTTTCTGCAGTTTCTCTGCTCACTGTCAAAGGTGCTGTAGTACTATGAGGCTTGATGTAATATTTAAATATTCTTGTCTGCAAGGATGTAATCTAATAATATTTTAAAATTTCAGACATTGATAGTCCAGCAAGAAAATATATTTTTGAGCTGTCGTCTGTTGCTGCAGGATTGCTTACCCAGCAGTGGAGTACTGCTAATAGACGATAGTACATTGTGACATATATTTATATTTATTTATTTTCTAAATATATAACTACTAGTTTCACCAAGCAAGGCACCACAATTGTAATGCACTGGAATTTGGGTGGAGCCAGGTTTAATTCACGATCTGGCCATCCTGATTCTNGCAAGGCACCACAATTGTAATGCACTGGAATTTGGGTGGAGCCAGGTTTAATTCACGATCTGGCCATCCTGATTCTAGTTTTCCATGGTTTCCGAAAATCACTCCAGTTGGATTCTGGGATGGATCCTTAATACAGGCCAAGACAAATTGCTCCCAGCTCTTGCTGCCTGACCTCTGCTCTTGAGTCCAGNTTGGGATGGATCCTTAATACAGGCCAAGACAAATTGCTCCCAGCTCTTGCTGCCTGACCTCTGCTCTTGAGTCCAGTGACATCACTGTTTGTGCGATATTAAGTCGTACCTGCGTATTAGTGTCCCCGCTTTGTGCCAATATGTTAATCAAAGTGATCGTGGGTATGGGGACAGCTTATGCTCCAACGTAAATATTGACTTAAATTTAGACACACATCCATGCCCTTTCTTGGGACCCAAACCCAGAACACCTTGCATCGAACACTTGTGTACCACCTATACCATGGAGAAGGTCAGCTCCTGGCCACGAGGAACATGCGTGAGTGTCAACGTTATGCGTGCGTGGGTGCAGGTGCAGGGCGTCGAGAAACTGCGCAGCACTCGTGATAGACTACGTGCGGTCGGCCTGCTTCCGCGTCAACGTCTCGTCCTACCTGCCGCAGGAGAACCAGCTGCCTCAGATCGTCACAGTGCGCAGGGCTAACTACTTCCAGCGAGCATGTCTGCAAGGTGAGCTGCAGTCTCCAGCATCGTGCTTGCCTCACACCACAGCAGACTGTGTCTAGTTGCAGAGCGAGGTAGTGCAGTGTTTTCTCACTAGGCTCTCGTTCAGGAGGACCTGGGTTCAATTCCCAGTCTGGCCATCCTGATTCCTTTTTCCCTGGATTTCTAAGATCACTCCAGGTGGATGCTGGGATGTATCCTTGATTCAGGACCATGGCTGCTTCCTCCTGCCATTCTGCCTGTGCAACAACGGTTTCCATCTTAGTGACCTGCTGTTGAGACGTTAAGACTCGGCTTAAAAAAAAGAGTTCAGGTAATATGTTTTAAATGTTGGCGTCTGGGAAGGCCATTTTTAGAGTTGTTGGCATGCTCTGATGTAACACATTCTCACTTGGAGATAGTAGTCTTGATTATTGGTTTGCGACTGGTAAGGCAGAGGAGTTGTATAGTGTTGCGCACGTCTCTTTGCTTTCAAATCGCCAACAAGACTGTGCAGTTTTGTGATGTAGTAGTGTCGTGGACATTCATCACATGTAGTTTTCAAAAGTACATATCTTTTTGTAGAAATACAAAATACTTGTAACACTTTAATATATCCTAGTAGCACTAAAATTCTTTCAAAAAAGCTGTATAAAAATTTTAAGCAAATTTTTATGTAACTTTTTAGAAATGGATAAATATGTATATCATATTCCGAGATGATGTTAAAAAAAATTTCTGTTTGGAACTGTGCTTGCATCAGTGTAACTGTTTAGAGCTCTCTTGCACTTCAGGAGCAATAAGCAATGTGTTTTATGCTGCATGTTGGCAACAGAAGTCTATGATGAAGTATGTCTCCCACATGTTAGGAACCCTCCTTTGACTCTGAAGGGTTATTAAGTAACATGATGTCGACATTAAGTAACATGATGCTACAAAGTTGATTACTGTGCAGCTGGCAAGCACGCTCTATGCCAGGTTCCCTCCACGAGTTTCGTTGTGCGCAGTGCCGCGGAACTGCTCTGGCAGGCTGTGGGCAGCAACCAGGGTGCCCGGCTACGAGCTGGTGGGGCAGGCGGCAGGGCCAGCCGTCGCGGTCAACTCTAGCGAGCAGTGCGTGGACCGCTGTTTGACCAGCACGGTGTTCCCGTGCCGCTCTGCCGCCTACGCCCCGCCAACGTACACCAGTCCTGGACGCTGCTCGCTCAGCTTCGAGGACCGTCGCACCCAGCCAGACGCCTACCGTGCCACTCCGGCCCAAGTCCAGTACCTCGACATGGAGTGCTTCAATGCCAGTAAGTCTCTGACAGCATCACCAGGAACATCTTCCACAGCTGCCTGGCTGGCAGCAGGAAAACCTGGGAAAGGCAGGGAATTCAGCATTACTGAAAAAGGGAGGAGCAGCACAAACCTGGCTGTATGTCATTCTCCCCACCACCTCTCTGGCCAACAGTGGTGCAAGTGTCGGATACTCGCTTCCCACCTCAAAGAACTGGGTTTGATTCCCAGCAATGTCGGCGATTAGACGCAGATTTCTGCACTTGGGAAACATTGTGGGCACTGCTGTCAATTGGTAGGTTTTCTCAGGGCTCTCCCGTTCCCGGCATTATTGTATAATGTTGCAGCTGTCTCCATCAACACTGACATTGATGGCCTTGGTTGTCAAGCATCGCCCTGATCTTGCTCTCTCACCCACCACCTCTGTCCTTCTCTGCTCCAGTCCCAGCCCTTTTCCTCCGCACATTCCCTCGAGCCACCTTCCTCTGGGTCTTCCCTGCGACCCCTTGTATCGCTGTGTGTGTGTGTGTGGACTAGTGGCCCTGCAAACTTGGTTGGCATACACATTACAGTATACAGTGGAACCTCTATGTATTGAACTCAGATGGAATGAAATTCTGCATTGGAACATATTCTGTGGTCCCATTTTTTATCTATCTGCATTTCAAGACCACATCCATTGAAAGTCCACATGTATTGAAATTTTTTGTCAGTCCCCTGAGAAACGATGGATAGAGAATCCACTGTATTATTTAATGGTATAAATATTGGATTTTTTATAGTTACTAACCAAAATATTTCAATGATATGTTATAAAATTAATGGATATTGTCATAAATTTTGCAGATTATTAGAAATTTTTATTTAATAAATATGACAGTGAATTTTTAATTTGGTTTTCTAGTCAGGAAAAACTTGTTTGCTTGTTCCTTTTCAAATATCTGTAATTATCTGATTTTAGAATACATTTTCTCTACTACACTTTAGAACTTTAAAAGTGAATTAGATAAGAGGCACAAGTGATCAAAGGCAGACTCACGTGGGTTTCATAAGTAAAATGTGATCTGAGGGTACATTGCACTAATATGAGAGAATGAAAAGTATCGTTTCATACAGTGTTTAAAAATTAAGAAGGTAATCTTACAAAGAGCTTTTGACTGTGCATGGACGGTATAAACAAAAAATAAATCGCAAGCAAAATACAAGGACGAAAAGTAACTTTAGATAATTGAGGAACGGTTACTTATTAGCATACAGAGAATGCTGAGTGATTATTTTTGTTACAGCTGTGAATGGGCAGACGTGTTCGTACGAGGAGTTCCCTAACAAGACTCTCGGCTACGCTGATGCGGACTACCGAGGACTGACCAAAGCACAGGTGCAGTAACTAAGCTTCGCTCATGTACGTGTGTGTTCATTGTTCTTCTCTTGGCACATGAAACTGATAAGTACTAGTAGTGAACTGTCATTTTGTGCACTTGACCTATTAACCACTTTCATCTTCAAAACGCAGGATTTTGATGCCCTTGTGGTTAGCTCAGTGGTGTGTTCATCTTCTGTGTCCTTTGAAATTCTTTACATTTTGAATAATGCCAAATAAACACTGCTGGTGTTGTCGGAAATAAAAGTGCTGGCAATAACACAGTGAGATCAGATTTAGAAGCCGTACCATTCAAATGGTTCTGGCAGATTTAATGTGTGTTTATTTTTAGTCTTGGTTGCTTGCGTATACTGAAGACGAACAGCAAACAGAATGTTTTTCCTAGGTGTGTCTGCGATTATCAGCTGTTGTAATTGTAATAATCTTTACATGAATGATGGTCATATATGGAAAATGCTGCTATCAGACGGGTTACATTGTATTTCACCGTCAACTTGTGAATTTCAGTTAGCACAATGGCTTTCAGAAAACACAGGGTACCCACGTAGTAAGTGTATGATATAACACTGCGTTGAAAGATGCTACATAGCAATTTTCAGTTATAACAATAATTCACTATAGCAATAATTTATCTCGACATTGTCAGTTGTTATTATACAGAGTTTTCACTGTAGACAGTGTTCAGACTGTGGATATTGTAAAACTCTCTTAAGAAGTTCCCTTTTTAATAGTTTTCCTACATTATTTTTTTACCTGGTTTATTAACACTAGAGCTGTGCCGATTTGAATCGGCTTCTGCCAAATTTTCTTCCGATGTTGACAGAATTGGTGCTTTGGCTGATGTATGAACTGCAGNTGGTTTATTAACACTAGAGCTGTGCCGATTTGAATCGGCTTCTGCCAAATTTTCTTCCGATGTTGACAGAATTGGTGCTTTGGCTGATGTATGAACTGCAGATAATTTGCGCCTATTTGACAAACATAAAATGTTGTAGGTTGTTTAGAGTTGTTCTTCAGTATAAATAATTGATGTCTTGCCTTTGTGAACATTTGAAAGCTTTCCCTTGTAACAAAGGCAGGAGAAGGAAGGTGCTTTCGTAAGCAGTACACTGGCGCGTGGAAACCTCAGTGGAAAAGATGCTCAACTTCCTCTGCTTCTTCAAACAAAGTTTGTAGTTTTTGTCCCTAACTCCACTCTGCATTTNTGTCTTGGAAAAATTCTGGTAAAGTTTAACAACTACGTGTTACTATATTATTTGACATATTGCACCCGCCCACTCAGCAAACCTTATGTTGACACCTGGTTGGAGATCAGGTCAGCATGCATCATTTTTTATTATTTTGGTCCCTTGAAAAACTATGCGTTCAGGTTGCAACATATTTCTGTTTTGACTTAGGTTTATTTTCAAAATTTTTTTTGATTATGTATTTCAGTTATAAAATACTTTTCCACAGATTATTAAAATTATAAAGTACTCTACGTACGTAAATTTGGTATATTAGTTGTGTATATTATTTCAGGACAAGTGCATATGGGAAGCTCTATAGTGAACTTGAACTTAGAAAATGTTCCCTGCAGATTCATTGTAAAAATAGTAATATCATATTTACAAGTTCATCTGTAACATTTTCATGTTAAATATTAATTCTGTGATGGGCGTTAATTTTTAATCTTACTGTTCTTAAACAAATATTTTTATACCAAAGCAAATGTGTAGCAAAGCTCCCAAGCACATATCAGTTAGCCTACACCCCCCCCCCCCAAAGAATTAGGTTTAGTAACACATACTTTGAAAGTAATATTAATCCTTTTTATTGTAGAACCAATGCATGTATAAAAACAATCTACCATTTTTGTTTCAAGCCTATCACTTGACTGTCAACAGCGACAAAACATGTAAAAATTGCTTATGCATGCTTACTGTTTTCTGTGTTCTCAAGTAAGGATTTTTGTGAATATAGATATAGACTGACATATAATATTTTAATTTATGGTCTTCACTTGAACTTACATGGTTTGTTGCATTATTCTATTTACTTTTTGGACACTGTGAACTGAAATAAGTTAAAAATGGCTTTTAATTGTGCTGCACTTCGCCTATACCATTATTGGAGTAAAATAGTAACCTAAACTCAACTTAAATATAAGGGAAAAACTTTTTCTCACGTTAGCAGCACATCGGTGGATTGGCATTTCAGAATCGGCACATCAGTGATTCAGCGCACCAGTATAATTTTGTGAATAGGCACGGCTATAATTAACACCAAACTAATTTGACCTTCATAAGAAGTTTTTTTTGTTAATAAGCCAGAACTTTTCAGTCTTTTCAGAAACTTCTTAAGGAAGTTTTACTGTCTTGCACATCTTCTCANCCTATCACTTGACTGTCAACAGCGACAAAACATGTAAAAATTGCTTATGCATGCTTACTGTTTTCTGTGTTCTCAACTAAGGATTTTTGTGAATATAGATATAGACTGACATATATTATTTTAATTTTTGGTCTTCACTTGAACTTACATGGTTTGTTGCATTATGCTATTTACTTTTTGGACTCTGTAAACTGAAATAAGTTAAAAATGGCTTTTAATTGTGCTGCACTTCGCCTATACCATTATTGGAGTAAAATAGTAACCTAAACTCAACTTAAATATAAGGGAAAAACTTTTTCTAACGTTAGCAGCACATCGGTGGATTGGCATTTCAGAATTGGCACATCAGTGATTCGGCACACCAGCATAATTTTGTGAATAGGCACAGCTCTAATTAACACCAGACTAATTTGACCTTCATAAGAAGTTTTTCTTGTTAATAAGCCAGAACTTTTCAGTCTTTTCAGAAACTTCTTAAGGAAGTTTTACTGTCTTGCACATCTTCTCANCTTGTTAATAAGCCAGAACTTTTCAGTCTTTTCAGAAACTTCTTAAGGAAGTTTTACTGTCTTGCACATCTTCTCATGTGGAAGTGTTGGCTGACATCAAAGCACCAACCACCAACACGTTGGCATTCCAAAGACACGTGACTTAACTACAGTGGCAGAGGTTGGCAACAGTGTTACATCACATGCGGCTTGGTGGCTCCCTGCTGTGACATCCACTTTCCACCCCGCTATCAGCCGGGTTGCTGGCCGAGTAGTGTACTTGTTAGCCGCTGCAGTGGAATGGCATTTGCATGTCGCTGCTATCAGCCTGCACTGTTCCATGCTCCTTCGACTGTGGCATTACATCACCAGGTGCCAGTAACTGCACTCAACACCAGTGCACACTGGCTATCTGATACCATAGCCCTGTTCCTACAGTCTAGATATACGTCTCTAAGTGTGTGTTCTGTTTACATTTAGTCACTAGAAATCAGTGCAGTCTGCGATATGTGAATTTTCTTTACGTATACTAATGTTGTTCACAGTCACTCAGAGTTGAATTAGTGATCCCCNCAGTCTGCGATATGTGAATTTTCTTTACGTATACTAATGTTGTTCACAGTCACTCAGAGTTGAATTAGTGATCCCCACACTTGTGAGCTTTGGTAAAGAAGTTTATTTTCTTCTGGTGTCTGTGGTTCAACGTGTTTCTTGCTAGACTNCCCCACACTTGTGAGCTTTGGTAAAGAAGTTTATTTTCTTCTGGTGTCTGTGGTTCAACGTGTTTCTTGCTAGACTTGTCATGATGCTGGGTTGTCGACGCTACAGAATGGTGAGACCACTTTACTTTGCTGAAGGTGCGACATGATGGTCACAAGCTGTGGGAGTGTCTACCAGCTACCGGTGTGAGAATCCTTACGTTGCTGTCGGTGGTTGCCGTGTAATTCCATCTGCTAGCTCCGTCATCCACCTCGGTGACACTGGTCGCTGTCGTCGTGATGCTGCGTTTGCTTCTCGTGTCTTCTGAGAGAGTCCACCTACTCTTGTGCTCGGCAATGATAGAGTCCTGATTACAGCATTTAATCATACTTCGTGATCCACATGTCGTACCTGGCCGTACAGCGGGAGTGCTCTACCACATCCTCAGAAACATAAATGGCAGTTAAAGCTTTCAATCAAAGAAAATGTTAGTGTTCCTGCAGGCAACTGATAATTTTGTAATAAGCCAACATATTGGTGAGAACACTAAAAGTATGTTATAATGGCGCAGTATTCTTAATTTTCGGGACACGTGTTTCATTTTCTTAAGGTTTGCTAAGTTTCGTNAAGTATGTTATAATGGCGCAGTATTCTTAATTTTCGGGACACGTGTTTCATTTTCTTAAGGTTTGCTAAGTTTCGTAATTTTTTTAACGGGTTTCAAATTAAAAGCCGTGGTGGTCCGTTTTACCGTGATAGTAAGTTTATCTGGCATACGGGTGCTATTTTACGTTTATCAGGCGGATGTTTGCAGTTTCGTTTTGAACATCGTAGTTTTCAGTTTATGTGAAGCGTCGGCATTATTTAGAAACTTTCAGGCTGCGTTGTACAAATTTTATACGAGAAGTTTGTTTATCTGTATGTCGACGGCGCAGTCTTAGTTCCTACAACGCAGTTTGGATGACGCTGCTGGCAGATGCCGGATGCCGTGCCCTTATCTTAGGAGAAGGGGGCGATAGGCCCGCATAATAAATACTCGGGGGGGTCTATCGTCTAAAAAAGAAAAAGTAACCAACCGTCTGAGAAGACGCATCGGGCGTTAAGAACTTCACCCACACCGGCAAGCACCCGTGACCGTTAAATCTTTTATCACTACATTTCTTTTCGGCTTAACCTAAATAATTCCATCAAATTATTTCCGCCGGTGTGGGACGTCACTAGGGTGCCAGGAGGGAACGAACATGCCTCCTGCCTTCGTAACTTCATCTTGCGATGCAAGTTTTGAGACATGAATAATCTGTAAACGACGGTGGCGCTGTTCTGCACTTGTATATTTATCTATGAACGGTTCGTAATCTGCATACCGGAACTTCGTATGTGAACTGTGTCACTAAATGATAAATAAAGTATAGAACAAAATACTCTGGAACTTGAACTTATTTGTTAATTAATCTGCGTCCATTTTACTGAGTCTCGTGTTCCACCTCTGAGCTAGCAGTGGCAACTTAACGTATAGTGGTGTAACTGCAGCATCCAACGTTACAATGTTTTAAAATGTTATGTTACTTATTGTCTTGGTGACTATGAAAAAAACAATACTTTTGTAAATTATAGTATGTCAAAAGATATACAGTATTTAGTAAATTAGTTTAGTTAATAGGTAGGTATCTATGTGTTTTCATGGCTTCACTTGGCAAACTTTGTGGCATAGACCAGTATAACATTACCTTCAGATTTCAAGTGAGTAGATAGGCAAGCGATGTTTACCTGAATCTGCGGGCACGTGGACACGCACACATTCATAATAGGTGGTCATGTATGTCAAGGCGAGTAAGTATGTGTAGTTTAAAATAACATTTTGCATTTGTCATTTCTGCGTGATAAAAAACTGGATAGGATTTATTTCTTGGCAAACAGATGAAAATATAGCTTGTCTGTACAATGTTTTATNTCACTTTTTTTTTTTTTTTTGTTAAACTGTTTAAGCCTTTCCTGCATCATAATGGCGTGTGTTTTGCTAATTTTGTTTAGAGATGTAAATATGTAGTTTATTAAATGCTTGATGTACAAACAATTGAAATTGAAAGTGACGGAACCAAAAGATATTTCGATCGATGCAGCACGAGTTCGATAAACAATAAAATTAGATAATTGTAGCATTGTTTATATCGGAATTTTGGCAAAAATGTTAGGTGTATACATTTTTTCAGTACATGTGTTTTTAGTACATACAGAATGCACTGTACTGCATAAGCAGTACAGTTTCTTATGAAACTCGTAACATAAGGGGGCATTAATAATTTCCGGTGTCCAGTATAACAACAGACAGGTTGTGGAACAACTTTGTCTAGCTCTGTCATTCATCTCGGTAGACGAGACTGCCACGTCTTCGGCAGAGGAACCTGTTCACATGATTATACTTACTAATCAAATAAAGATGGCCAACCAGGGAAAATACACATTCTAATGTCTTGTGATATTACTATATATTGCAACTGCGAGATGGTATAGTGGTAAACCTTTTGGACTCAGACGACATGGGTCCTATTCTTGGCTTGGCCATCCTGATTTTGGTTTTTTGTGGTTTTCTGAAATAACTCCAGGCAACTACTGGGATGGTACAGGCCTTGGCCGATTCCTTTCCTGTCTCGTGGAGAAACTGTGCCTTGTTGTCATTCAGAAGCACACCTGAAACTTAAAATTTCAAATATATATATATCTATATATACTCTGGTTTGGTGTGGATTTCCTGCGATGTGTGGCCGCACAATTACACAATTAGCTTTGTTGTCTGGAAGCAAACTAAACTCCAATATTATGCAAGTTTGTTTGAGAACAAATTGTTTTAAGTGCCCAGAAGGACTTTGCGTCAAGTAATAAAATCTCAGAAGCAGAGTGATCAGTTTTGTGCAACGTGGAAGTACAGGCAAAGGTTGAGATGGACTGATGGCCTGAGGTCAGGTATGTGAAGCATTCCATCAAATAATGTAAATCTTGCTGGACTCAAGTCCACCTCCATCATTTACTTCGAAGTTGAAAAAAAAACTGGTTTTCCTTTGTTTGCACCAAAGCCGTATCGATGCGTGCGAGGACTGAGGTCACCCTTGTTGCAGTGTCAGAATCGCTGCGACTCGGAGCAGCGGTTCGTTTGCCGTGGCCTGACGTTCTTCGTGCAGACGGGCCGCAACCAGTCGCTGTGCCGGCTGCACTCTGATGACCTGACGAGCGTGGGGCCGGGTGCGCTCGTGCCGGATGCTCGCGCCACCTACCTGGAGAAGATACCCTGTCTCAACTGTAAGTGCATTCACACCTTCGCAGGCCGAAGGGGTACTGGTGGGTTCCATCGCTAAGATGCCATTGTCTCCTAGCGAGGAGGTTGAACTGAAGAACCACCCGCATCATTACTCAGACTCACAGTGGTTTGAAGCTCACTGTTAACAAAAGATCCTGTCATCTTTGTTACCATTAGATGGAAAGCCCAATGCAGTAACTTATGTTTTGCATTTTTGCATAGTAAGAATATATATTGGCTCTTGGATTGTGTGGCAGTGTGTGTGTGTGTGTGAAATTCTCCTTTCTAAACAAAATGTTACACTTTTTTTTTAATCTTAAAATTTTTTTATTGTTGGAGCCACACAAAAACATTTAGTCGTGCGCAATCTCCGCTGACTGGGATGTTGATGGCAGAGGGTGACCGGCACTGTATATCTACCACCATGTGCCCGGCCGGGAACACCATTGTTTGGACCATAAAACTAAACAAGTGAGTGCGCAAGTGGTGAGGGCACTCGCGGCGGTGATGAAAAATGGTTCCGGAAATATTTAAGACTCGGGCTGAAACTAAAGAAATGAGTTGTACAAACTAGATAGAGATGCAGGCCGCCACGAAACGCACCTACATCCCTCGCCACTGCTGATCTAAGACTGGCAACGTGGTGGCTGGGAGGCAACTTCTCCGGGTATTCCTCTTAAACACGTTAACAAAAAAAGAAAAACTGAAACTGTAAAATGTTTATTCTTGCACATAAAATATAACAAAATCAAATCAACCTTTCCTATTGTTAAGTAAACATAGCTTCAAAAATTAAGAGTACTTTAAATTGTCTCGGCCTAGGGAGTCAAGATTATATAACGTCGCAGTCTTGAGCGGTTTGAGAGTATGTGAAGTCACGTGGAGCTTGGGTGCCACATTACCAGTCTATGATATCATGTTTTTGCTGCCCATTTTAAACGAGCCACAATTTTTCTTTACTGCTTGCCCATGCTGCTCCCTTGCTCCTACACTCACACTCACACAAGTACGGGGGGTGTTCTCTGGGTGCTGCTGGATAGCCGCCACGACTGGGCTAAAATTGAGGGGAGGAGCTACGACATACTATGTATTACTCTGTATATTACTAGTAAACTACTGTGCACAGTTACAGTTTTTCTGCCGCCTTTAAAAAACTTTTTGCCACAAAGTTTTTTGCTTAAATATATATTTGTGCACAGAATATTGCTGTTAAATTCAGTTTTACTTTAACAATTTTTCTCCACTGAAGACAAATTTTGAATAATATTTTTTAACTTTGATGATTAGGTATATTAAATATGTATCAAACAGCTACAAATTGGTAAGATACCAGTTCAAACAATTTGTGAGGAAATTAATTATCTTTTCTAAGCCAGGGTGAAAATGAGAGGTTTATATTTATTTTCGAGGGTATCCTAAATTCAGGTTATTACATACATAATTACGTAACGTCCCACAGAAGCCTGCTGCTGAATGAAAAGCTTACACATCAGTTCAGTAAATGACACACAGAAGTAATATCCCATGAAATGTTCAATCATAAAGGAAACTGAGTCATGCCATCTTGAAATTACTGTTTGTTTTTCTCCCACAAATTATATTTCTTAAGGTGTATTAAAATTTTTGACTCATAAATTCAGAGAAGGAACTGGTGATTATTTTGTGTGTGGAAATACAGTCATAGTTTTAAAAAAAACGGCAGTCAGACAATACAGAAGCTAGGAAAATATGTTAAGAAATTCCTTAGCAATCCATAAAGCATAATTCATATCTATGCTGTTGTGTTGTGGCAAAAAAATCCCTATATTCAAGTTGGTGAGGATTATCTTCTTTGATGACGTGTTATCCTGCGACTCGCACGTGTGAACCTCTATGTACGTAGTTTTGGTTTTTAGTGAGCTTTAGAGATTTAGATGATCGAAATTCCATCCATGTTTAATTCACTTATATTTTCGTTAATTATTTTGCAAACTTAGTACAGTAGTCAAAAACTGTGATTGTTAGGGGGTAGCGCATATCATGCCTTAATGCGTCATGTTCACATACTCATACTATTGACATATGTGTAACTATAATTGAATGGGACTAATTATTTATTGGTTATCATTTCACAAGAGAAAATATGGATAGTGAATTTGCATCAACTTGGAACTTATGTTGAGCACAATATATGCATCACGAGCTTTAAGTTTTAATATTATTTTTAAAGTTGTGTGCAAAGAAATCCATATAAATTGCAGAGAGTAAGGATCTGCCCACCTGAAGTAAACAGTCTTAAGTTAGTATAAATCATATGACAAAACAATTTCAAATAAACAATTAGTTGCCTGTCTCGCAAGGTGCTTCAGTCAGTGTCGCAGGTGAAGTGCTTGTCTTCCCCCAAGGCTAACCGGGCCCTATTCCCGGCAAGGTCACATCCCGATTGTCGCATGTGGGAATTGTGCCGAATGGGCTGCTGGTCACCTAGTTTTCTTGGGGATCTCATTTTCCCTGCCCTTGCATTCTGGTGCTGCTCCATATCCACCTCGCTTCACCCCCACTGACTCTCAAGGCCTCGTTTATGTGCTAGCTCACAAAAAAACAGCATGCAGTTTTGTGTACTACTAAAAATATGAATTAAATATTGTCTTTATTCCGTTAAAATAAGCCCTGCCCCAGCATTACTGGTTACCTCAAATATGTAATCTAACTGAAGACAAGAATGTCTGTAAAACCAAAGACATGTTCTCCCTCTGAGTTGTACGTGCTAAGTAAAGTGTAGAAAGGAGTGTTGGTGCGCCGTGTTTCAGTGCTGGTGACGTGTACCGGGAGGGATATGACGGTGACGCTGCGGACGCTGCAGCCGTTCACCGGCCGCATGTACGTCAAGGACCGCTCGGAGATCTGCAACACGGAGGGCCGCGGCTCTGGCTCTACCATGCTCACCATCCCACTGGAGCTGACGTCGCGCACCGGCCGCGTCACCAACAAGTGTGGCGTGCTCGTTGTCAAGTCTGTCGGCGAGACCAACAGGTACTGCTACTTTTTTTATTTCCTTCATTGTCTTCATCACTTTCTTCTTCCACCTCACATTTCTTCTTCTCCTCCACGATATGAGCAGCAGGATTAATTGTCACGGGCGTGATATGCATCAACATCTATTTTAAAGTTTTGCAAATGTTGCTTGTAGCTTGTAAATTGTATCTTCCGGACTTAAAAAGTTCTACGAACTGAGGTCCTGCCAATCAGCATGTGTTGCATTGTGAAGATGTAACAGCGCCTGCTGTGGATTCCAGGACGTTGCTGTCTGCGGTGGTGATAATCCAG
Organism: Clitarchus hookeri; assembly: GCA_002778355.1. Classification (NCBI taxonomy): domain Eukaryota; kingdom Metazoa; phylum Arthropoda; class Insecta; order Phasmatodea; family Phasmatidae; genus Clitarchus; species Clitarchus hookeri. The sequence goes on along the minus strand of NQII01006013.1, from coordinate 88,544 downwards.
AGCAATGCCATCATCCAGAGGAGAGGCGACCGCGCAGTGAAGATTGGCTGCCTCCTGGATAGCGTGGCGCCGCAGAACGTCACCCTGGGAACGTCTCTCACCTTTCCCAGCTCTGAGTAAGTGGATGTGGACCGTCATCACCCATTAGGGGCTATGTTCAGTGTCGTTTCTAGCGGACTCCTCTCGAGAGCTCATGATAGACATGTCTAGGAGGAAGAGCAAAAGGAGTTGTAACACCCCAAGTTTACAGTATTATGTTGTAAACTTATCAGAGTTTGTTTGAAATAATAATACGTTATTTAAAGAAATATAAATGTATATAAAATTTTAATAAGCATGAAGAAATTTATATTTTGTATTTTCAGAACATTTCGATGAATTTAAAATTAAGATGAAATTTTTCAAAAATATTATGTGAGTAGATTAACTTATTGTAAAAATTTTTAAGATTCTTTAAAGTACCACTAGTGTCAATATTCATACGCGTGATAATTACACCTCCTCCCTATTAAAAAAAGTACTGATTACATCCCTATTTCAGGACCAACGAAATTGTCCAAAACCTGAGTGGATGGTTGAATTCATTAGAGTAGAATCTCTCTCTTTCAACCCTTAATAAGTAATTTTAATTATTTCTTTGATATATTGTCAGAATACTGCTCACTTCAAATTAAATTAATCTTCATTACAGCAGTTAGGCCAGACATGAAGTTGATTTGTTATGTTACTGCTAAAATTTAAGTTAATTAATTGGTTATTGAAAAGTATATTATCCAGAACTGACATAAATGATTACCACATATATTTTTCTAGTTGAGTTAACACAACAGTTTTATATTGAAATTTAAAAAAATGTAAAACATAGGAACCTTATTTCCTTTCCATCAGCTGTACTTTCCTGTAAAGAATGGCATTTTTTTTTGCTACGTCATCCGTGTGCTTACTGCTGATATGTTAGAAATGTACTGTATTTTCCTTTGCCTCGCATTTTAGAGCAATTTCTCATCGCAGTGTATTACAAATTTAATCACCATTTTACTGTATGTCAAAAGTCATCCCACAACAGCTAAACCTGAAATATCGCTCATCTATGTGGGCGAGCTATTGCTGGCCGCTAGTGGATTGAACAGAACAGGTGTAATTTGAGATGCTGATACACAATAATTATAAACAGTGTTTGCCGGGTTCCACCTAGGGTATTCTGGCTGGGACTGGGACGAGATCTGGAAACGTATAGCGTCTGCAGTGGTGCAGCATCTCTGTGGCAAACATTGATGATAATAAATCATGGTATTCAACCTGCTAGCTAACTTCCCACTGCTCATAATTGTGGGTCATGCTAATTCCTTATGTCGAGATGTGGTACTGCCTGGACAAAATGAGATATTAATTTTACTAAACACACTTGAGAGTTAAACATCATGTCGTTAATTAATTCCCGAAAAAGGAGAGCAGACAGATTACACTTGAAAAGCATTCTAACGTACACTATTTCCACACACGTATATATTTGCTATCTTGTCATTACTGTGTACACTTGTCACTTATGTCTTGTGCTTGTGGTAATGGCTGTTACTAATGGAGGTGTGTCGTACGTAGAACTCTGCCAGGCATCGGCACGGTGGTGGTGAACTCGTCGTCCGACACACCCACAGTCCACCTGCACATCTACGACAGGAGTCGTGGTGACGAGGTGGAGGCCACAGAGACGCAGCTGGGGCAGAGCCTCGAGTTCAGGATTGATGTTGAACCTCCAGACAGTGAGTTGAACATCTTCATTTTGCAGCTCTTCGCTTTAAATACTTTCCTTCGATGTTTCATTTCTCAAAATCTGTAGTATCATGCTAAACAATTTTAGTATGTAATCTACAAACATTTTCTTTTCCTGCTAAAATCATAATTCAGTTGAATATTACGTTTAACAACGGTTTCACTTCAGGCTAATTGCACACGCTTAACACAAATAAATGGGTTTTACACGTGTGCTGCATGATTGATTTCAAGTTAATTTTTGTCTCTTGAAATGGTAAATTTCAACATTTTTAATAGTTAAACTGAAAAATATTTCAACATAAAAAAAGTTTGATATGTTTAAAATCAGAATGTTATGACTGCTTCATGTGACACACATGTACTGTGAAGTACGATAACCTGGTGGCTAACTAATGCTCACAGCCATGAGAGGATCGCTGTACCATGTGTGGGTGGTGGAGTGGCTACTGTGTGGATGGTGGAGTGGCTACTGTGTGGATGGTGGTGTGGCTACTGTGTGGGTGATGGAGTGGCTACTGTGTGGGTGCTATGTAGTGGGTTCTGACTGTGCAGGCCCGTACGACATCAAAGCAGTCCACCTGGTGGCAACGAGCGATGATGGCTCCGACTCGTACCTGCTTCTGGACGAACGCGGCTGCCCCCCGGACCCGCAGACCTTCCCTGCCTTCAGCCGTGCCTCCCCGGACTCCCGCGCACTCGTCGCCAATTTCCGCGCCTTCAAGTTCCCTCGCTCCTTCATTGTGCGCTTCAATGTCATGGTCCAGTTTTGCCCTGGCACCTGCGAGCCTGTAAGTCTAAATGCCATTTCATACCAACAAAGTTTGTCTCAAATTGAATAAGATGTTACTTGCTGTTTACTTTTTGCAGAAATTTATTGGTTAGTTTGGTAAAACACACATGAAACATTTTCAAGGCCTACTTCAATTTTTATTAAAATTATTTTGTTGATTAGTTCAGGAAAAATTTTTCTGAATGCAATAAACCGAATTCATGTGTTTATAGTCTGTTAAAATTTTATTTTGTTAAATAATTTCTATAGTGATCCATTCACACATTGTGTGTGTGTGTGCATGCATGTGCGTGCGTCTTTCGCACATTGTTATTTTTATAACTATATTTGTTTCTATGTAATGTTATCAATGTATTGTGCGTTTATTTAATTTTGTTCAGTACGAAGATAATGTTGTTTTTATTCTTGGGGTTAAAAAATGTGATGTTGGTTCCAGCTGATAGATGAATTTACTAAGTAAGAGGTTTTGGAACAGAAGTTGATGCTAAACATGTCTGCTGGTTCTCCAAATCTATACCGAAAAGCTGAGGAAGGGCAATCTTAACAGTGGTTTGTGCCCACCTTTTGACCAGATATTTTGCCAGAGTGATGCATTTTTATTGTGCTGTTTCATACCACATACTGTGCATTTGAATGCAGTGGAAGACGTAATGCTAGAGGAACTTGCATTAACGAATACGGGTTTGCAGTAGAACCTTGATTTTATATTCGTCTCAGTTTCCTTTCCCCTTAAAGGTACCATTTTCTCTGTATTTACAACGTACTAAATTCTTGTCATTTAAACTGCAGTTTATTATGGTTTAATTTATTTTACACTCTTTTTCACTGTATGTGGTCAGCAAACTTTTGAAACTGGTACCTTGTCATATTGTTTAGAAAACTCATCCATGTTTATATTGAGTGCAATCAGCTGTGTACAAAAGTTTTGTCTGAAATTAAAAGTTTCTCAGTGTAATTGTTTAATATTGGGGAAAAAATGTTACAGGTCAGAAAAAAGATAACTTAGATAGTGATTAATATACATCCATTTAGTATAAAATAAAACATAAAATTTCATCAGTGAAATTAAAGTAAACAAAGTCTGTTTAGAGACTATTCAACCATTTACAGACGGAAGTGGAAAACCTATCTTTAAAGTTGCAAAAATATCTTTACATTGCTATGATGCATGCAGTCTAACCATTAAGAGTAATTGCTACGACACTTTAGCGAGACCCCTCCCACCGCGACAACAGAAGTGAGAAGGAACAGACGGGATGGGTTGCCCTTAACCGGGTGTGGATACCGCTCGCCTGACCTCCAGTTGATCAATCTGGCTCAGTTGTCACTCGCTACCAACCTCTTGTGCACAGCCAGCTCCTGAAGCTGCAGCGGAGTGAGGGTTTGAAGGAGCAGAAGGTCGCACCTGCACACCAGTGATCCTTGTGACCTCTGCCACATTGGAATATATTCATTTTGAGACCTCCAAAATGCCAGTTGTTCTTCATTCATCACCTGCCTAACTCTTCAACAAGCACTGTGATTCTCTGCCTCTTATGCCGTTAGCCAACCGTCTGTTAGGGACGAGCAGTACTTAGCCATAGAGAGACGGTTTTNTGATTCTCTGCCTCTTATGCCGTTAGCCAACCGTCTGTTAGGGACGAGCAGTACTTAGCCATAGAGAGACGGTTTTCCCTTGGAGGTGCTCGGAGGCCGTGCTCATCGCGACTATACCTGCGACTTACATGCGGAAAGTCTGTTAGTTAGTTCGTAGCCAGATTAGGCAGAAGTATTATTGACGCAATCACTAGCTGGAAGTCAGTCAATAACCAACCACACTTCAGAGAGTCTGAAAACACCCCGTGGCACTCAACCAAACTGGCCAAGATATCAGAAACAGATGCAAGTATACCCGACCAAGGCGACGCCACAAACACCATGACGGAGGCCATTACGAGCATATTATCAAATCAGTTGCCATTACCTTTGCTTGGGATGGAACGATGAGCCCGGGTACACTGACGGGCTGGAATACCGATGCGAAGAATGCCAGATGCGCCAGACCACTTAATGCAGCCGGTTGATGTGCATGGGGCAGGGAATTAACGTGGTACGATGTATTGTGTGTGCACAGACGTTTCATCACACATGTACTGGCTGGCCAGACAAAAGACTCGACAGGCCAGGGCTGGTATGCAGGTGTGAGGTATGTAAGCGTGCGGCAGAATATAGGCCACATAATCCCGGCACTCACCACAGCACGACGTCCACCCAGGGTAGCGACGGGCCCCAACTTCCAGAATTTGCGGGAAGACCCCACGAAGACCCGATAACATTCACCCAGGAATGCGAGAGGGAGTTCAAGGACAACAAAGTTCCAGTTAAATAATGGATTTTTAAAACTCAGAAATAATTAAAAGGAAGGTGCCCAACTGATGGAACAAATGGAGAGTTCATTACAGAAGGGGGGCAACTTTGTTCATACCTTGCCACCCAGTTCCCAGGCGAGTAAGTATTGGCACATGTAACGGGCACGGAAGAGGAGCACTACAGAAGTCAAACCGACGCCTTCAGGTTCTACCAGATGAGTCTATGATGCAACGGAGGGGGAGGGGGAAGGCGACAGACGTGTGATGTGTACTGACGCTACTACAATTACATGACTCCGCCTCATCTTCTCGTTGCATCATGTCACATCAAGCGAGGTTTGAACCCAGGAAGGCTGTCTTCTGAAACCAACCAGCTTACCTCTAGATGCAGGGGCACTGAAGAGTACAGCAGCAAAGCCGTTCACGCCTTTTGTCAGACATCACGTGTCTCGAGTCATCCTCCCCGTATGTGTGATTGAAGCCAGCCAAGCAGTTCAGCGCTGCCCCTAAGCTCGTGGGCATGGCGCAACCCGCGACACCCATAACCGAGGAAAACTGCACTTCCAACCTCCTCCAAGAGATCGTGGCAGGTGCCGTTAAGGGAGGAGCGCCGCAGCCAAAGATTCCCGACCGGGCCGAAAGGAGCCGCAACTGGCCTTCCATATAGGCGAGCATACGGGCCGAGAAACAGCAGTTGACGTACTGCAGCTTGCTCCACCACTTCGTAGTGTTGGAGCTCTCTGCTCACCGCCTTCCTCACGAGGGACCAACTCTGCCAGCCAGATCTTCTGGATCTTCAGCAACCCCTGAAGACACTCACCACCACACTGGTGGTGACACCCCGAGTCCCTTCTGGACAATCGGCATTAGAGTTAGTTAGGGTCTAGTTATTTTTATAGCTACCTATCCGCATCTGCCTTTGTCTGGGATAGAACCAGGTCCTCTTCACCTGGATTTGCGTAGAGTACTTGAGACTCGCTCATCTATAATTTTTGAACATAATGGACTGGCCATCAGTATGAAGCGGATAACTCAGCTGATAACATTACCACAAGTACAAAGTGCAGTTGCATCTCTGCCCTGGGACGTCAACCCAGTCATACCGCAGTCAGTGCCAGTGTACGTGACATGCTGAGAGAGGTCTGGGTCTGATCCCGGCGCAGCAGTTTCAACACTTGTAACTCTTCCATTCCCCAACTCAGTTTGTCAGTGTGGACAGTTTCAGTTTCTTGCAGGTCATGTTAAGAGCCTCATTAACCTGCGTACAGGAAAGCAAATTTACCAAGTTTACCCAAATGTAAGACAAGATTATGTTTCGGTTTTACTTCCCATAAAATGGATAGGGATATATATAGTTATTACATTACAAAGCAACTAACAAAATATAAAAAAAAAATTAACAGATAATTTTTATTATTAGAAAAAAATAGTAATGAATGAAGAAAGTTTGAGTTCCTTATGTTTTGATGCATTTGTGGTTTAATACATGCTGTGTATTATAAACTACAAATAATTTGGTAATGTGAAACCTTTAAGTGCCATGATTGTTTAATCATGCTGAATAAGTGTTTTCTTTGGACCAAAGTAACAATGTGGGGGGTCATATTATTTTCAGAGTCATCCTATATTTAGGTGAGTGCAGTAAGTCTGCAGTCGACACACAGTGTGACCTCTGCATAACAACTCGATGTGGCCGTGCTGCAAAGCCAGTTGCCCTACCTAAGAGACACTCCCAGAGAACGGGTGAGGAATGAAGGTGGTAGAGAATATGGGAGCCCCCTGAGAAAGTCTGCTCACCACTGCAGTTTTCCCCACATGAGAACCTCTGTTGTGGCCTGGGTTCAACCACTGTCCCAGCAGTCAGAGGTCTAGAGTGAAGCCACAAAGCCAACTGTGCTCGTATGTAAACGGACATAATTAAGTTTTTCATTTGCTCTTCCGCTTGAAAACTGAAACATGATCGTGGACACCGGTGTGAGGAGGAGTTGAAAAAGGGGCAAACTTGGCCCACAAGCAGAAATTTGGTTTGTTATTTTGCAATATTTTTCAACAACTGTAAATATGAGCATGCTACGTGATGGTTCTACTGACCTTTGCACAGACTGTATGTGGTTCTTTAAAATAATTATAGCTTATTTTTACCGTACATAAAACATTTTGTGTCCATCAGAGATGCTATTTAATTATTCTTCTTTGGCACCTTTTAGGTTTCTGAGAATTTGACATCCATGATCTTGAACCTACTTTTATGTATATATATATGTCCTCATACATGTCATTCTTGAGTTTGTTTGCTAATATACTAACAGAGTAGTACAACACAGTCTTCACCCTTAGAAAACAGAAGTAGTAGTGAAGCTTTCAGTCCTTTCCCAGCTGATTGTTTGAAACATGCCAGCTGGAGAGCTGTAGACAGTACGCTAGTGTGTTTGTGTTGCAGACGGACTGCGGGGGAGGAGTGCTGGCATACGGGCGGCGCAGGCGTGCAGCAGACAGGCAAAGCGCGGCAAGTGTGCACGCCACGTTGTACCAGGAGCTGCCGATGCAGCGCACGCTGGTAGTGCACGAGCCACAGCTCGCGCCCAGCGCCATACTGCAGCCGTACGGCCCCAACAACAGCAACATACTGCTGCTGGTGCCAGGTGGGTCCCTAGCCTTTCCTCCTCCTGCACGCACGTGTACGTAAGCTCTGTACTCCGGCGCATCCTAATGAAGGTGTCTGCGCGCACCCACTAGCACGTTGGCTCCCAAGGAGTCATACTGAATGAGGCCTCATGATGGAGCACCCAGAATGCAAGAAAGGGCAAGGGAAATGGGAGTTTGAAAAAGTGTCTTGACCACCATCAGCATCTGCCATAGTTCTCGCATGCAGAATTCTGGGACATCGCTACTAGTAATCGAGTTCAGGTTGCTACGATGGGACACCGGCAAGCTAATTACTGGTCACTGAAGCCTCTTACCATTGCTGTAGAATAAGGTCAGTGACAAAGAAAACAGCTTTCAGCTATCATATTGCAAACAAGGGGGACAAAAAACTTCTGAACGACTTGGTGCAATGTTGGTGCTCCTGTGCTGAGTCATTTAGGATGTTGGCTGTAAACAATCTCCTATCATGTACCCTCACTCAGGGCCCTAGGAAAATAACAAAAACTTTTTTTTTCATTTAAGGTTATTCTTTAAAACATTGTTTTTCACAACCATCTTGTGTGTTAGTTTGGCATCACTCAATCCCCTTACAAGAATATGTAATGTGAGAGCCATTCAAGAGACCAACAAAAATGAGACAGTGCCAGAACCAAATGTGCCAACCATTTGCCAAAGCTGTCAGTAGCAGTTTTTTGAAATCAGTAGTTTTCATTAATTGTTAGTAGTGATAACATTCATCTCACCATTTTTGACAAAATCATACACATACAGTACAAGAAACAGAGTAAATAAAAAAGTCATTGACTTTAAATCAGTACAAATGGTTCTTAAGTAATAACAGACCTACATGCTAGCTACAGGCAAACAGTTGACTGTCTATGGCTTGCTACAGCAAACAGTTGACCGTCTATGGCTTGCTATAGGCAAACAGTTGACTGTCTATGGCTCACTACAGGCAAACAGTTGACTGTCTATGGCTCACTACAGGCAAACAGTTGACTGTCTACGGCTCGCTACATGCAAACAGTTGACTGTCTATGGCTCGCTACATGCAAACAGTTGACTGTCTGTGGCTTGCTACAGGCAAACAGTTGACTGTCTGTGGCTTGCTACAGGCAAACAGTTGACTGTTTATGGCTCGCTACAGGCAAACAGTTGACTGTCTATGGCTCGCTACAGGCAAACAGTTGACTGTCTATGGCTCGCTACAGGCAAACAGTTGACTGTCTATGGCTTGCTACAGGCAAACAGTTGACTGTCTATGGCTCGCTACAGGCAAACAGTTGACTGTCTATGGCTCGCTACAGGCAAACAGTTGACTGTCTATGGCTCACTACAGGCAAACAGTTGACTGTCTACGGCTCGCTACATGCAAACAGTTGACTGTCTATGGCTCGCTACATGCAAACAGTTGACTGTCTGTGGCTTGCTACAGGCAAACAGTTGACTGTCTGTGGCTTGCTACAGGCAAACAGTTGACTGTTTATGGCTCGCTACAGGCAAACAGTTGACTGCCTATGGCTCGCTACAGGCAAACAGTTGACTGTCTATGGCTCGCTACAGGCTACAGTGGAAGGGCCTATGTGTGTANCGCTACAGGCAAACAGTTGACTGTCTATGGCTCGCTACAGGCTACAGTGGAAGGGCCTATGTGTGTACCATATAAAAAACAAATGGAAAGGGTTTCGACATTTATTGTTTTATGTGATATTTTACTTTTCAAATAGATGCATCAAATCTGTTTTAAAAATTTTATCTGAGAAAAAACTTTTCATTTTACTATTAACATGTAGCAGGCACCCAACCTTGTGGCTCACTTAAGTCATATTTGCACATTTCATAGAAGATATGGCACCGAGAAACATTTTGAACAATATGATGGTGGTAGTAAAATCATGTTCAGAAGAATGTTGTTATAAAACATTCAAATACTCTGAATGAATTCAATTGTTTGCTTCCCCGCCCTTGTTTGTTTCAATGTTGTGTGTCATCTATAATCAAAATTTGCTATTTAAGCAGGATTGACTGACATCAGCTTGTTATGTTCATGCGAAACGCTTCTGCCTGTGTATTTTAAAAAATGCACTCCGTGAATCATAGCCTAAGACACGTATCTGGCATATTACACTATTTAAAGACAACACAGCCAAAAATAATAAATTTTTTTGGTTGCAACCTTTTCTGCCCCATCAAAATCCTACAATATCCGTTTATAATCAATTTGTGAGCAAACATGTAGCGAGGGCTAACCTAAACACAAGCCATTTTACTGTCTCCGTCACGTTTCGATACTCTCGAAACTCTGTTCCGGTGTCGGAAATCGACTCCTCGGCAACTACCGCAATCAATTTCTCTAACCAAAGACATTTCCACCATTGCACGTGGTTAAACGTTAAGTTTCGTTATCAATTTTGGCAACTATTAATTTATTTTACGATTTATTTCAAGCAGATATGGCAAATTACACCAATATTTACTTTTTTGTACGTTACAAGAATCTGATTTCTAAATCTGCTATCACATATCAGGAAAACAGATTTTGTACATCTGGAAACATACAAATNTAGCCTAAGACACGTATCTGGCATATTACACTATTTAAAGACAACACAGCCAAAAATAATAAATTTTTTTGGTTGCAACCTTTTCTGCCCCATCAAAATCCTACAATATCCGTTTATAATCAATTTGTGAGCAAACATGTAGCGAGGGCTAACCTAAACACAAGCCATTGTACTGTCTCCGTCACGTTTCGATACTCTCGAAACTCTGTTCCGGTGTCGGAAATCGACTCCTCGGCAACTACCGCAATCAATTTCTCTAACCAAAGACATTTCCACCATTGCACGTGGTTAAACGTTAAGTTTCGTTATCAATTTTGGCAACTATTAATTTATTTTACGATTTATTTCAAGCAGATATGGAAAATTACAGCAATATTTACTTTTTTGTACTTTACAAGAATCTGATTTCTAAATCTGCTATCACATATCAGGAAAACAGATTTTGTACATCTGGAAACATACAAATCCACAGTATTTTCATAGCATCCGTAGTTCCGTAACAAGGCCAGATAATTTCTATAACCTACGGAAGAATGTAGTACTTGGCACATCTGCAGAACTCAAGCCATTCCTCCATACTCTCATTTCCACATGCGTGTACCTCTTGGTTATAGTTGGTTTGCTGTCCGGTAAGCTCTTAGGAAATCAACTTTTGAAATTAAAATTGCTGCTTGCAAATGTGCATGTCTGAATGAAAACTTTGCCTCGTATGTGAACAGCAATGCCCGTAGCAAGCCATGCTGTTTGTTATGTCAGCTGTCGACATTGCGAGGGACGGCAACGTTATTTGTGCAGCCAACATTGCTTCTGAAAGTATGGCATTTTTTAATGCAGCAGAAACTCCAAAATGTGCATTTGCAAAAATTATTTTCAAATTTTTTATAGTAAATTAAAAGGTTTGAAAGTAAAATGTATCTAGTGCAATGTAATTTCAGTCAATAGTTATGAACGAGTATGATTTGCCACATACATATTTGTTACAGAGTATGCTATACAGATATCTAAATATTTGTGCCACTGCATAAATAACACTAAGCCAAACATATTTGAACAACTATGTATTTGACAGTACAAATTACCAAATTTGCAGCAATTCTCCTTACATGACATTACCATAATTAATTAATTAATCCCATTATAACGATTATTTTAAAAATCGACAATTCTCTAGTATTACTAAAATACAGTATGGTATTAATAGCACCATCAGTTAGGTACTTTCATATTAAAAAATCGTTACAATTTTGAATGATTAGTACTATCAATTATTTGCATTTTAAACAAGAATCACATTAAGACGTAACAATTCTGATAACCTAGTTCCGTCTATCACTTGCCTTCTTATTATTTCAAAATTAAGTATGACAATTATGAAAAAAATGGCCTACAAACCGCAATAAATATTTGAAAATATTATTTCTTGCATAACACTTTATGATTACGATCACATCGATCACTAGACTTTGGTGCCCCATTTGATACACCATAGACGGAAAGGAGGACAGATTGTCGAGCCCAGTAAAGGCCTCCATTTCCTTAAAAGTACATATTTAAATTTACACAAAAAAAAATAGAAACATGGCGGAGGTAGTCGCTTACGACCTTTCAGAGGTCCTACCGATTAAAAGATTTACCACTTCACTACAATTAAAATATTCGTAACACCCAAAAAATGTGAGAATCGTGGAAGAATGTGAACATTAAACATGAAAGAAAACCCACTTGCTTGGGCGGCCAAATAGAATGATACATGACACGTTAAAACACGGGAAAATACAGACGCATGACGCCTTAGTTGAGCCGAAAAGAGATTTAGACGGGCAACCAAAACTACCATATTGGAAAAGCTAGTGAAACTGCACAACCAAGACATACACAACTACGCCACACATAATACAAAACATCGAAAACTGCTCACATTAAAAATGCTAACGATCTCCATGACTCACCGTTAAATATGCCCCATCACAAAGTTGCTCGCCCAGAAGGCATTATTAGGAAGTTAACATAACAGTGGTTGCTCCTTACTGAACGAGAATGGTGTAACTAATCCATAATGAGATTGTTGATACCGAAGACACGTCGCAGGTGTCGGATGGGCGTAGAATAGTAGCCCGGGCTGTGCAACGTCTTAAGTAAACTGACAAATGTGAGTTTTTTTTTTTTTTTTTTTTTTTTACCTACTCTAAAACAAAGTGTTATGTATTAGTCCGCTGTAGGAACTGGTTTATTGCGTCTCAGGGCTAGCCCCTTACGCTTACAAGGGAAGGAAAAACATGCAAGGAGACGTGCATCGCGGCAAAGAGGGATTGGGTTTCCCATGGCCGAGTTTGGCCATGAGAAACCTCCCTAATGTACTTATAGTTAAACTACATCTAGAAGAGAAAGGGAAAAACCGGCACAGACACAGTAAAAACCCTTTCGACAGGAAAGAATTAAAAATTATTACATGCATTATTAGAAAATGCTACAGGAGAAAGATAGGTGGGTACCATGCTCTTTATTATTGGGAGAGGAGAAACTAGTAGAGAGGTGGCTGGGGTCTTCCTTTCTTATTTGGCGCTGGTTTGGTTTAACCAGAGTGATGTGAACATCACTCTGGTGGGGGGAGGGCGCAACTGGGCTACTCCCCCCCGAATCCCCAGTGGATCCTGGACAAATGTGATGCACGAAGGGGAAGGGGAATGAGGTGGAAAAGTCTGGGAAAAAAAGGGAGGGGATCTGAGCCGCAGAGAATGCACCACTGCACCGAACATGAAGGCGAGAAAACCGTCTTAGCGCGACGATCACTAGCATTGCATATTTTCTGTTATATAACATTTTTTCTGCCACAGTGCCACAGACTGATTGAAATGAGAGTGAGAGTGTATTACTTAAGTCTGTATTAAATTTATTAATGTTTTTTATAGATTCACGCACACAGAAAATGTAATACATAATAGTTTTTCTTTTGCTGGTAAACATGTAAATGTGGAAAGAGGCTGGAAATTTGTTTGTAGGTGGGTTTATTCACAATCATTATTTAGTTTATTTTTATTTTTTTCATCCATAGCATGATAAACTGCAAATTTAACTTATGCAATTTTCAGTTCCATCTTTAAACTTTGTTTTACCTTTTAAGTAGTTCTATTTTCATTATTTTGTTAAAATTTGATATTATAATTTTATTCCTGTATGAATCACTATCAAAATGTGTTTGTACGCTGACAGAAGTAAATATTTGGTACCCTACCTGCCTTATTCTTCGTGACACATGAAAATAAGTTGAAGGTTGACTGTAGCTGAAACACACTTAAAAAGGCGGTGATGCTTAAAGTTCAGTCTCTAGTCGTCATGGTGCCAAAAATTCATAGCTGGTTTATTTTATACTGTATTTGATTTCATAATCATTATGAATGCATGCACTTGACCTAAATGAAATAACTCTAGACTAACGTCTGAATGTGCCTTGCATTTTTAAAAATAGTTTTGTACATGGGAAAGTACAACATAACCACTTGTACAAAGTGATTACAGGTAAGTTGCCTTAATTATACTACAGGCTGAAGAAGTGACAATTCACATTAACTTGACAAACAATACTTAAATAACATTTTAAAAAATACATTGGCTCTATTTTTACGCCTTTCAATTACCGTATTTAATTAGCTTCTACCGAAAGTTACAAATTTCAGATGCTCTAACACAAACACACAGACGTATGTTTAGGTTACAGAAATACTTTGTAATTGTACAATAAAATCTTAAAAATGCCGGACAAAAGTATGTGTAAATAAATATAGATTACGTTAGGCATAAAAGTGGTTAAGCCTACAGAATTACTTTGGCCTTGCGTAATTACACGTAATGAATACATCAAAAATAAGTAAGCTATGTATGAAGTTAGCACATTTTACTTGAGACTGCTTAAATTCAAATTATGACGATTTACACTATTTAAAATGTGATATTCGTTGAAAATACACTCAACATTCTACGTGCTTCAAATAACTAGCACTTCAGGAACAAAGAAAACGTCTTCATGTGTAAATATATGTGTGCATATGTGTGTGTTCATTCTGTAGGCAATTCATACAGGAAACGTTATCACATCACAAATATACAGGCTGAGTATAAAAGAATACCCCAACTTCTAAGGTCTGTAATATCAAAACCAAACAACCTACAACCTTGATTGACCAATCAAATGAACCGTGGAACCGTGCAGTTTGTTAACCATGCATATATAAATGTTCAATGTGACCACCATGAGCGGCCTGAACGACATCTATGCAATAATCAAGCTCGTTCCACACTCTTGTCAGCATGTCCGGTGTTACGGTTTGGATGGCGTCCATAATTCTCGTTTTGAGGTCGTCAATGTTAGCCGGCAATGGTGGGTGAAACACTTGATCCTTTATGTATCCCCATACAAAAAATCGCACGGGGTAAGACCCGGGCTTCTTGGGGGTCAGTGATGAAGAGCCTGGTCACCAGCTGCTCCTTGACTAATCCGGCGTTGCAGCAACGTCTCGTTCAGGTATCCGCGAACAGCTAGGTGCCAATGGGGTGGTGCACCATAAAGGAAACATCAGACCGTCCCCTTCACATTGACGTGTCGAATGCGATGTCGCTACCTCCTCACCACCTCAAACCGAGAGTTACGGGGACGCCATCAAAACCGTAACACCGGACATGCTGACAAGAGCGTGGAACGAGTTTCATTATCACGTAGATGTCGTTCTGGCCGCTCATGGTGGTCACATTGAACATTTATGAACGTATGGTAAACTAAATTCACAATTCCACGGTTCATTTGATTGGTCAATCAAGGTTGTAGGTTGTTTGGTTTTGATATTATAGACCTTGAAAGTTGGGGTATTCTTTTATACTCATCCTGTACTTTGCTGCACATGAGAAAATATGTTGCCGAGAAGTTCCTCTGTCGTGAGAAAATGATAATGAAATATTAACAACGTGCCAAAAACAGCACTGCATGGAAAATAGAATAATAATTGGTTGCCCTAAGTGACTGTAAGAAATAAAACGTGGAACGAATATATTCTCTTGTGAGAACTGAGTAATCAACATGGCGATTGTCACGCGNCACTGTAAGAAATAAAACGTGGAACGAATATATTCTCTTGTGAGAACTGAGTAATCAACATGGCGATTGTCACGCGTGGGGTCTGGCGAAGAGTGAGACTTGCCTCGCTTGCAACAGCCGAGGTGGGACAGAGACCTGCCTCCTTAAAAATTCATGATAGTTCAAACTGTCGAAGTACAATATTTTAAAAACTGATTATTTTACTGGAAACCCAACACTGTTGTCAACTTTTGACGGGAATCTTAAATTTACTGATTTCTCTTGTGCATGCTCTTTTCAGCAGGTGTTGCCAACATGAAAATATACATAAACATATTACCAACCAGCTGATCGCAGTAACTGCAAATGGAGTAATTTGTTGTGACACTGTTACAAAGTTGATGGTTCTGTCTGTCAAAAATGGCCTTCGTAAATGAAACACAGTGTACAGGTGGGAAACATGGGTGATGTTGCTGATGGCTGGCTGTTTCTCAGTGTCTCCCATTTCTCTCGTCCTTTTGCCATTTCATTTCATTCCTTCTCCATCTTATTTCACGTGCCTGCACACCAGAGACGTGGCTGTCCTGTCGGCACTGTCTCTCGAGGGTGAAGTGTAAGTGACGTGGCGTGTGTTGGCAGGGGAGCCGGGTGCGGTATGCCTCTACTACGGTGCGATCATCGGCCTGGTGATGGCGTGGATGCTGCTGCAGTTCCTCCTGCTGATTGGCTGCTACTTCACCATGCGCTACCGCAAGATGAGCCGCCGCGAGCGCGACGAGCTCAAGCTCCAGGATGACTTCAATGCTTACGAGAACCACCGTCACGTGCACTGGGCCGATCAGAACAGCTGAAGATCACCGGACCCTGGATCTCCGGCCTGACGCACATCCTCCGGTGGGCTGGGATCTGGGACCTGGATAGCAGTCGTGCCGCACAAGAGTGTGAGGTAGAGAGCTCATGCCAGCTTCACAGTACCACTTTATGTCCCAACACAACACGGCTGCTGTCTTACCATTAGGAACATCAAAACAGTTTGGTTTTGTTAGCAAAATTGTTCACATAAATAACTTTGTCAGAAGTTTATTCCATACTCTCTGACTGAGTTTTTAACCTTGGAATGCTAGCAGCATTATATTACATTTCCGTGGCCTTTAATAAAACTGCTGACTCCCTGGGTTCTTCCTCGTCACTGGTGCACTGGCTGCCCAGCCCGACGGTGCAGCATATAGAGAGTGTTAAAGAAAGAGCGTCTCAAGCAAGTGTCCAGTTGGAGCAGGCACAGGCTTTGNGACGGTGCAGCATATAGAGAGTGTTAAAGAAAGAGCGTCTCAAGCAAGTGTCCAGTTGGAGCAGGCACAGGCTTTGAGAGAAATTGAGAGCGTTCCTAATAGAAGAGGAGGTTCTGTGTGGCCTCCCAGATGTCGGTAACCTCCCTCACGGTGCAGTATCCGCACAGCACTTGTCTCCTTACTCAAAGTTAGTGGAGAGGGCTAGGAATATGTCTGATATATTGGTGGACCAATTACACACTGCCTGTGTCCCTCCCAAGGCCTGAAGCGCCATGCCTAGGTTGCCAACTAAACTGGTACTCACCGTCATCTCGAAAGTGCAAGAGGCGAGGGTAACCCCTGTGGAAACTGGCGGCACTCGGACTCCAGTAGACGGGGATAACCTTAGCTACAGCGGTGCGTGAACTTGCAAGTCTGTGAACGCTCTGGTTGCATGATGTTCTGCAACTGCAGCTGGTTGAGACAGCCGCAAACCCTTGCCCACCATCTCAATCTATACTCCAGACCAAAGGCCTGTGAGGAGGCACTGCAGCTGGCCGTGAGTTGACACGCGTCCAGCTGCTGGCAGACAGCGGCAGCCGGTCTGTTCACCTTGCCCTCGCTTCAAACGTATTTGTGGTGTGTATCTTGCTTTGGTGGAGGGCGGCCAACTGTGGCACATGCTAGAGCAAGTTTGGCTTATTGTCTGTGGTGCATCAAAGTTGTATGGAGTTTGCTGTAATATTGTGTAGTCATATTCTTTAAGGACATTGGTGATGTAATATTAAGTTGCGTGCAGTTTTCACGAGTGTTAATATAATAAAGATACACAGTGAACCCACCTAACATGTTGGTAGTTGTCTGAAGTAGTTGTTCACTGTCTGAAGTCAAAGTTTTCTGAAGTCTAAAAGTTTGACTGTTTTAAATCTTTGTAAGTGTTTGTGTTACTGTATGAAACTATGCAAAAAAATTTTGTTTTACAGCTACAGATCTATTGAAAAACTAAATTTAAGCAAATTTCACTTAGCTGATGATGTAATTTCCACAGTGATGCTGGCAAATTATGTGTTTGTGTTGAGAAGTGTACGGGAAGACAAACAGCAGTGTACCGCATCTTGCCCGTTGCGACTGCAGGCCGGGAGGACCACGCATGTTAGTCTAGAACGTGCATCGCAGCCAACTGACTGTTCTTTGTGCCTCTATTTTTGTCAGAAGTTATATTTATGTTGACGTGGAAGAAACCCAGAAGCAATGAACAATTACATCCATTCTATTTGAGAACAATTTTATTTGTGGTTGTGTTTTTTAATTTGATGACTGCATTTGTGCTCATAATTTTTCAATTAGTGATGTGCCCAAATGACTGTACCACTTAATACAACTTAATTCTAGTAAAATAGCAGTTTGAGGACTGTGTATTATAGTGTATGTTTCTTTTTCTGTCTTCAAATAACCTTTACAGAGTAAATGTTTTTAATGTGTGTTTGTAACGTGTAAGTACTTACAACATCAAGTAGCCTTAATTTGGGTCACAATTTCTGCATTTAAAATTCAGTATACAATATGAGTCAACATTACAGTTTTGAAATTTTGACCCTGAAAACATGTGAATATAGGTGTGAATAAAATCTAAGAATTACAAATACAACTATTAAAACATATTGAATCTTTATACCTTTATTCTTAATGTCATATCACACTTTTGTCAGAAGTAGGAAATGTTTTTATAGAAACATTATCATTGGCTTGCAATTATCATAAGTTTTTTTTGACTGTCAGGAATTTTCATAAAAACCAAATTTTTTGAGGATAAATTTTTAAAATTTAATAATGGTATGTAAGGCTTGTTATTTTATATAGAATGGTGCAAAAAGAATGCATGTTTTTGAAATGGGTAGTATTTCGGTTGTATTAGTATATACACACAACGATAGCAACATCAAAACAATGTGTAACACAATGCCGTACACCATTAATTCATGACGGACTAGTGAGTTACGACTGTTACATTCAGCACTTAATGACAGAAAATATCAGACAGATGACGTCCATCTTGTACACACATCCGGAGCCGCTCAACATTCTGCACTGCACTTAACAACATTTCCTGTAGCACAGCTGCAATCTCTTCGCAAACGGCAACTTTCAGTTTGCGTAGTGTTCACGGTTTTTGAATGTACACTTTCGACATCAGATAACCCCAAAGAAAGAAATCGCAGAGAGACAAGTAAAGTGTGCGTGGGGGCCAATGGACATCGCCAAAATGTGAGATTACATGTTGGGGAAACATGTTGCGAACAAGTGGCATGGAAGCCCTTATCATGTGGGATGTGGCACCATCTTGTTGGAACCACATTTCTTCCATGGTGATTCGTAAACATCGAAGTTCTGGATGCAAAAACATCTGAAGCATGTCGTCGTAGTGCGCTGACGTCACTGTTACTGTAGTTCCGTCTTCTTCTAAAAGTAAGGTCCATCGATCCCCATGGTCGACATGCCACACCACCGCACGTGGCTTCTCTGCAGGCCCAAAATCGACAGTTCTGCTTATTGATGTAACCATCCGAATGGAAATGTGCATCATCACTCATCACGAACATTGCATTCGTTGCAATGATTGCAAGCACTCTCTCACAAAACAGTCTGCATTGGACTTAATAACCCAGAGTCAGCTTTTGAACAATCATGATTTTGTACGGATGTAACCTCAACTTGCTGTGTAGGATACACTGTAGTGAGCGACGAAACAGACCCAAGGTTGGTGCACGACGCCTCGTGGAATGATGCGTACAGTAAATAAATGACCTTCTCACACTGTCAGCATTTTTCTGGTGGACAGCCTGTTGATTTCTTCTTTAAAACCGATCCTGTTGTGCGAAACGATTTAACCCATCAGAGCATTGTGTTATGATCAGGGATCGCCCAATAATGTGCCACATTTAACTGTCGTTTGGAAAAGACGTTTGACAGTGACGGGTGAATCGTTATTTCGGAAGAATCGCTAGACAGCAAACACGCGATGCTGCACGTTCCACTGCGCCATGACTACTAACACTGGCCCATCTGATGTACCCGCAGGCAATGTGCGACTGTCGTCGGCCTCTCCCCTCCTTTATAGTACCCATTTCAATAACTTGCGTTTTTTTTGCACCAGTCTGTATATCCTAGAAATAATGAAGAGTTCAAAATTTCCTGGACTGTGACTGCAACAAAATATTTCCTTTGTAATACTGATGATTCTGAATGTACTGTTCATTGTATTATCATTGAGTCTATAATGGGGNCGACTGTCGTCGGCCTCTCCCCTCCTTTATAGTACCCATTTCAATAACTTGCGTTTTTTTTGCACCAGTCTGTATATCCTAGAAATAATGAAGAGTTCAAAATTTCCTGGACTGTAACAAAATATTTCCTTTGTAATACTGATGATTCTGAATGTACTGTTCATTGTATTATCATTGAGTCTATAATGGGGTTCCTCAACAAGTTTTTGTTGACATTTTGCTATTTTTTGTGAGAGTTCCGTCTTACGGCTCTGGGAAATTTCTGTGAAATAGAGGCGGCCAGGATCTGCGAACAATAAGATAGCAAATTAAACAGTTATAGTTGTGGGTGGAGATTTTATATTTTTAGCTAATACTGATTCTTGTAGGCCATCCACTTTAATTTCAGTATTTTCTGATCACTTCTATCATCAGTTTCATATTGCCTGTGTTCACATACTATTGGCGCAGATCTGATAATAACTGATTATTATGTTGTGCTGTCATATTTCGAAGCTTCATGGTCGGATCCGTCCCTCCGGTTGTACTTTCTTATCCACTTCTCTTTTCCATCACCATTTTCCAATTTTCTCCTCCCGTTCCACATACACTGTCCTATCCACCTGGCCCTTTCCCCAGGTTTTCCTAGAAGCTCTCGTGTCTTAATTTCAACTCAAAACATTTCACTTGAAATTCTGTTCTTATACAAACCAGTTGAATTGATACGTTCTCACGCAATTCTTTTTTCCTTTGCATTCATAACTGAATATTTGTTGTGTATGGTATCAGTTACTGTTAAAACTTATCCTGTTTTCCACTTTATTGACCATGCATCAGTCCTGACGCACCTTGTGCAGAGTTCAGAAACACGACACGAGACCCGGGCCAGGATAACATTACAGCTGATTGCTTTGCTCGCACGTGCAGTCGTAGACTAGTCAGTCAGCTCTTGGCCAGAAATCAGTTACAATATTTACAATTTGGTGGTTGTTGTGCGCCAGGATCTTTCACTTTTGTAAAATGGCAACTGTCATTTCTACTGTGTGATTTCTTTACGTATTTTATTTTGATATCCTGGAGTTTCTTCTAGAAAGTTTCTGTTGTCTCTTGTCTGTTTACTTTGATGATCAAACTTAATTTTATCTTTTTATCTATTGGACTTTTGCATGTTCGTAGAATGACTTAATTCTGATTTTTTTTCGTGTGGTTTAAATTTTGTGTAGCATGAAAGACTGTTGACACGTTAATGGTTACTTCATCTGCTTAACACTACAGAAAATTATATTAAATATTGTATATTGAATTTTGTTACGTTTACTTTGCAGCATTTGTATTGTGGTTGTAACATTTATTCGTTCAATAAATTGTATATATGAACAGTAACAATAACAATGTTGTCTATGTAATGTTAAAACTTGTTTGCATCTTTCATCCTTTTCTTGTTTATAGTATTTTTGTGATATGAGTGATTAGATAATGTTACACAAGTGATACAATTGATGCTGTGATAAGGTGATGCATCGGTATGTGCAATATTCTGGGGTAGTACATACTATGTATTGACAATATTCCAGTGTTAGTGATACTATCTTATTACAATTACAAGTTTCATGGTAATAAAAGCATCGCAATATTAACTTTATGCTAATGTGTGCGAGTATGGTAAAATATTATTCTGTAATTTAACATCACTCCCATTTGCAGTTTTAATTACTTATATAACAGTGATTACATTGTTCCATCTGCGATGTTGAGATGAAAGATATACTTGGTATAAATAACACTGTTACCAATGCATCAATCATGGCATCATTTCTGTTACCAAGGGATATTATAGTTGAGATTTTTTCACTATGCCAAATTTTTTGATTATACATATTTAATACCTATCTCAATTGAATTACCACAAAACCTATAAAAAATGTAATTTTTTAAACTGTTACTTGGTAACATATCTGCCTGAAGCTGATAGGAGGACATTGTTATACTCTAGTTGCAACAAAACAGCACACACTCCCATTACTCAGCCAGGGTTTAAAGCTGTGACCTCCGGGTGAGCAGGTGGTATCCTACCAACCTCAGCCAAGGAGTTGGTGACGCACTGGAGGGTGCAGACGCGTGCTGTAGTTCTGTGAGGGTGGCCAACGTGGAAGTGGTTGTAGTGTAATGTGACGAAGGTCAGTGCATGAAATCTTCTTACTCAGTCACATCAGCATTTGTTTCTTGCGTCTGCTCCTCGGCCTAGTCGTGGTGATTGTCTCCACACAAACACCTTGCACTACTGGAGGGGGGGAAGGGGGGAGAGTGTGTGTGTGCGCGCGCGCCAGCATCGCACTCAGTGTTCTCGCACTTCCACGCCTCAAACATGCACATCTGCCCCCAACTGAGAAGTGCCTTTCAAACGAGGCTCTTCTGAATGTCTGGCGGTGTTGTGCCGACTTGTGATTGGTGCAAGGCAAGATGATGCTTTACTTCTCAGGACGACGTCTGACTGTTATGCCCACTACGCTCTACCTGTGATTCTCTCTCAAGCTCTAATGGAACCTCTATTGCACAATTCTATGGCAAAACTAAGTTATCACATGTACACAAACATACAAGCATAATCGCTATTTACGCATGAAACTGCTGTGCTGAACTTTGGGGACCGGAATTTTTATTGCGCGAGAAAAATTTTACTGAGGAAATGTGTGTTGGTAAAATGCTTCATTAGGTTTGTACATGTCGTAACAGTTGTGAGCGCACGCACGAACTGTGTGCACTTTGTGAGCAATGGTAGAGTCTGAAGTGTCAGTATTTGGATTCAAACCCGTACTGTCTTGTACGGAGGGTGCAAGGACGATGACAGCTGTAGAGACTGAGCCACTTGAATACTAACTCAACACTCAGAAGTTGTTGTGTGCCGCTGAAAACTGGATTTGAATCATCACCAGTCCTACTTTGTCTTCACATTTCATGAACGTTACTTGATTGTTACCTGTGTGTTCCCTTGAATATAGTAGAGATGACTTAAAAGTGTTTTCTTAGGAAAAAAATAATTAACAAGTATTTTGAATGTTTTTTGTATTTCCTCTGAGATATATTACATGTTACATCATATTTATAGACATTACGAATAGCAGGTGCGTTCATTGACTTTTTTTCTTGTCTATCGAAATTTATCATAAGTTCTTTTAGAGCAAAAACTGTAAACAACTTTCTGTACAAGGAAACAAGTTTATAACAGAGACATAACTAAAACAAAAAGAAGCCTTTTCTTTTCAAGGTGAAAAAGGAAAACAAGTATTGTCTATACACTATGTCTAGTCACATTATTTCACAATATCGACACACATATTGTTACAGTATGGCTAATATACAAAAAGATTTGGTACTTATGCAGGTTTCCAAACCTTTGCCTAAAAAAGTGTAGACTTCAACTTGCATCTGCGACGTCTGCAGACACTGAAATTCTTGGCTTGCAAGAGACAAACAAAATTCACACAAGTATGTGACTGAAGTTATTATATAGAGCAACATCCAAAACAGTGAAACAAGAACTTGTTGTAGTATTACATTTTCATTTCTGTTTACTTAACTTTCTTTCAGCAGCAACTGTCAAAAAAGTTAACCAAATATTACAAAATTCAAGATTTATCTACCATCAGTTCGTTTCCTTATAGTAACAAAGTGGACTGAACCTCAGTTGGCCAACAATCATTAATATTTCTCAGCTGTCTCACAAACATAACATTTTTTGTAAATACTGCCGTAAGGAAACGTAGATTTTTTGCATACTCTAGCTGCAGTCCATGCAGAACATAGTTTTTCGACACAAAAATATCAACACTTTTAGCTGTGCTACTAAATAGCTCTTCGCTGCTTGTGTGGTTGTAAGCCATTGCATGTTTGCCGTGCAAATATTCACACAAACTGTTTCACACGTCTCTGTCCAGTTCGACAGTTCGCCCTTCAAGTCATATATTTATTCATTACACCATAGCTAACAAAGTTATCAAAATTTAACTTCCACAAAAATAGTTTTCGCTATATCAACCTGCGGTTCCTGTTTCAATAACATAAACGATACTCGCAAGCAAGGAGGAGCACTGCTCCGTTGACGAAACCATGAAACGGATCTGCGTTGATTATCGAGTGCGACCATTGTATTTACATGCCAACACAGATGGTATGGTCGTAATTTCGAGATTTCACTCGATAATTTTTTACCATAACATAATCCGGTGGCTCTCTTTGTGTCTTGGTAACAAAAAATTAATTTTATTTATGTTGAACTATTGTCATTTGATTGTTAGTGTAATTTTCCAAAGTAGAAGAAAATATTTTCCTAGGTAAAAAAAACCTACGAAGGTTCAAAATCCCACCGACGGCTCCGTAGCGTGCATCTTCGACTAGACACTGGTAACCTATACTTGTGCTGGTACTTACGCTAACACAGAAAGCACTTTGTCGTATCACATTAAAAAAGCTACCGCTAATTTAATAGTAGTGCTAGCAGCTAAAGGTATTAATATTTTTCGCTTAAGGTTTGGTCAGAAGTGTTTTATTTACACACCTTTTCTGTTCCAGGTGCACATCAATATCAGTTTCGACATGTTCAATGGCAGATGAAAAGATGCCGCCACGAATGGCAGTTGTGCAAACGTAACAGTAAAAAAATTAAATTATGCAGTACGAAATATTTGTTGGGAACCATAGCAGCAGAAGACGTAATTCAGTTGCATAACAATCCAAAACAGAAGTTGTTGAGTTTATGGAGATGTCAGAAGTTGTGTCTAAGTATTCCAATGCTCACGTTGTTGAAAAGCAAAGCATCTTGGTTGAATTTAACAATTTTTTTTCCAACCTGGTATCTTTCCGGGGTCCATGATCGTAGGTTTGAAGCAGCAACAGAGACTGCGCGCTCATAATGGCGCTCACTGAGGAAACAGGAGAGGCTGTTCCCAGGACCAGAACCAGGACTGCAAGCACAGGACGGTCCGAGGTGCTCGAGCAAGAGGCGACGTGACGTCACGTCACACGGCTGCTAAATGTACGCTACTGTGCAGTGAAAACATTTATTTGCACTTTTACACGAGCAAAATAGCTACGTCACAGGTACATTATTATTGTTGTTGTTATTATTATTATTTTGCAAATAAAGACTTATTAAAAGTTGTATCTGAGCAATGAATGAAGGTTTACCGCAGGTTAGTCTTACAATCATAAAGTAAAGTGGGTTTATATGTTCAGAAGTTAACAAAAACAACTCTGTGTGTGAAAACCAAATACATACTTTTATTGCATCCCTTAAGCTTAACTGGGAAACTTCAATTATAAATGAGATGCAGGTGAATAATAAAAGTAATTGGTAACTGAAAATAAATTGTAAAGTTATAAAGAGGAATAATGTTCGCTCTTCGACTTGATATAGCATGTTACCAACCGTTCACATCTAATACCTCGCTCTCCGTACGCACAGTTTCCAACATGAACCATAATTTAATAACAGCTGAATGGAGAAATATATTTCTATACGTGTTAGGTGTTTACCATTAATACTTATGATTCTGTGACATATTACATCAGATCAGCCAAGATTAAATGTTTTCATATCTCACACAGATGAAAGATATTCAAAAATTAACTTGGTTTTTTTGTGCCGAGTTCCCAATGTGCATCCTTGTTGAACTGAAGTTAGCAAAATTATGACAACATTTAACTAACTCAAAATGTGATTTCAGTGTAAGTCGTAGACTTTAGACTTGGAATGGCGAACCACTCCTTCATTCAGCAACTGCACACCGCGACCAATAGAAACACTTCTGGCCATTCATCTGAACTCCTGACACGAAAACAGGCGTATACTAATACATCAGTGCTTCTTGAAAGACGAGGGAAAATAAAAACAAAAGTGACAACACACACACACTCAGCTATTTACAATATAATTTACAATCATCAAGAACAACATTTCTTAAATATAAATTCAACATGAATCTTCTTGCAGTTTTAAATAATTGTTTCTTTTTTTTTTTTTTTCCTACAGTTGTATTTCGGTGGTGGTTCTGTGGGGGGCTGGTTTCGCATTCCAGGTACCGGTTCTCCTACGTACAACACGTAACTGTGCTCCCATTATGTGATTACCTTCGGCTTCCTTGTGTTTCAGCTAATTAGAACTATCGCTAACATTATCCATTACATTCTTTATTTACATGTATTATTTACCCCAGAATTTGACCATTTACACAACTAGCTAAAACATCTCATTTACACCCTCGCATGTTTCTATTATGTTTTGAATTGAAGTGTTAAGTTCTGTTGGTATAACAGGTTCCTGTTGCTTTTTATTTCATCAGTGTTGCCATCAGCATGCACGTACACACATGGGGCAGGCTTACCAAACACAGTCGACTAAAATTAAACAACAACAGCTCTCTTCTACTAGCACATACATCACTGACGACACAAAGTAGTATCTAACGGATGATTTCACTTTCCTTTCCAAAACTGATGTAACCATTATTTCATCTTCTCACTAAACAGACTCTAAACAATTGTTAAAAGCATTTAATATTGTAATCTTTTTTCACTAGTGGCGTGACTGACATATGCTGCCACATAACAATCAAATGCATCTTTTTCATTAGGTTTACAATAAAAATATTTTATTTTAACAAAACCTACACCACAATGTTATAATTTTGTACACTTCACGTGGTCAAATTTAAATTGTAAGGATTTAATTTACAAATAGTTTTTTTGTTTAGTTCCACTTTTGTCTTAAGATTTCCTCTTTCGATAGATACTTAGTAATATGAATCATAGCAGGCATTAAAATCACTGGAAGTGGGAAAGAAAAATAATGGCAACACAATATTTGAATTCCATAAATCTTGTACATTATGCAACAGCAATCCTTTCCTGTTGGTTCGTGGCGTCTATGACTAGGTTTCAATAAATAAAATTATTTTACAGGATGCTGCCATTTATAATTTCTGAATGAGTACGTAATTCAACACGAAAGCTTAATATTATCACAGTTCATTTTTGTCAGTATGTTATGCAGTTGTGTATTACACAGGTCATCACAACATGACATTTTCAAAAAGTTATTTCCAACTTATTGAAGATGTTCTGTGCAAATTATGAAGCCAATAAACTAACTGGCACATACCCTGCAAATTTTATTCAATGTAGGCCAACAGAACCTGTAAAAACGGAAAATATTTTTCCATCACTATGAAAATAACTTTGCAAAATATATATGCGCTGTATACAGGGAATGAAGAGGAAATGAGGTTGCGAAGAGGATCCTAATTGAAAGGCTTATAAAAAGATCTAAGAACACTATTATTGACTTTCTGGTCTTAAGTACTGGCCTCGTAAACTTGCAATAACCACCCTAGAGTGATTTTAAAATACATACTGTACAACGGCACGAGACCACCGACCGCTTCAAACATGCTTTAATGGAGGCACATTCAATTATTTTATCATGGTCCTGTTAGAAACATACAGTTGAAGAAGTTAAGTTGGCGAAACAGCAAATAACAACATCATATCAACACAAAAATTTACTACTCCCTTATTCCTTACTTCTTTAGACTCTGCACATTTTATTTTATTTTTACAATTTACTCCATTATTTGCGCTTTGTAAACTTAATATTTGTGTTTTAATGCTTTCCATCACATCTCTCTTTTTATATACAGTGTAGACATGTACAGTTGGTAAACAGAGATGCCAGTTACATCCCATATCCGTCGTGTGTGTTTGGATCAGTAATGCTGTCGTGTGGATGGCGCGTGAGTCGCCCAGTTGGCAGCACTGGCGAGGTTAGCAGTTGCAGTTGCCACTCTGCTGCCCCGCAGGCTGCTCCGTTAACCTCGTTCCCTTTGCCCCGGCGTTCATGAGGTTTGGATCCGAGTCGAGGCTCTCCGACATCTTGTCGCAGATGATGTCCACCAATCTTTCAAACACCGCCTGCAAGCAGACAACACCGGCGTGGTCTTGAAAACGAATACCGACGTCGAAGGTACGGAAGCAGAGCCGTAGAACCACACGTTAACTCTCGCAAAGCTACGACCGTACTCTCAGATTATAACGTAAGCGTTAGTCAGGCTGAGGCGACCAAATACAGGTGAATAGACGAGTCTACTGACAAGATAGATGGCCAAGAGTTAGGAAGTGCACTGCAAATGGTAATGTCATTCACAAGGACACAGCTGGTGATAATGCCATTCACAGCTGCACTGCAAATGGTGATCCCATACAATTGTACTGCAAGTTAAAATATTGTGTTAGTAAATAAGAAAGACTGAAAGGGAGAAATGGAAAGAAGAGATTGGTAATGTTATTGCACATGGAAATACCATTCATAACTAATGGAATAATACTGATGGCAGCAGTAAAGACTCACCTTGACGTTTATGTTCTCCTTGGCGGACGTCTCGAAGAACTCGATGCCGAGCTGCTCGGCCAGCTGCTTACCACGCTCAAAGCTGATGACGCGCTCGTCCTCCATGTCGCACTTGTTGCCCACCAGGATGACCTGTGCGTTGTCCCACGAGTACGTCTTGATCTGGGTCACCCTGTACGCACCGCTCACTCACATCTCTGCTCCTCATTCCGCACACACAACTGAATTTTGCTATTTAATATTGCTCTGATGCATGTTTAGCATTCATAAACCATTTACAAGGCCTGTAATCTCCACACATATCATGTGCATATACTTTGATATACTAAACTAACACAGCCCTATTACTTTATAATTATTTTATTTCTACTTCAACATTTAAAATTTATTTTTGTGAAGTACTGAAAAACTAAGAGCAAACTATCATTAATACCTCCCACCATAATCAATGTACGAAGAATGGCCACCGTGTTACTGTGGACAACTTTTTTGCCATCAGTATTTATTAACATTTGATGCTGGTTTATTGAGCAGTATGACCTACCGAAGTTGATATTGCTATCTTAGTAATTAATTACATCTCAGAATAAACAAAGACTGTGTGTTGAGCCCCATAGTGCCATTGACGAATTGAAAATAAAAATTTTGATACCTTCAGTGATCCGGAATATATTTGGGATGACTATCTTAGCTGAATAATCCTGCATATTATTTTAGAAAAAAGGAGATGCACATTATGAGTTAAATGATTTAAATGATACCTGCGTTAAATAATTTCAGAAAGGGAAAAAATTCAAAATGTTTCAAACTACTAATGAAACTACCCATTATATAAATGAAACTAGAAAAGTTATGCAGTAAATTTAAAACATTTTCAAATGTATTGCATAATAATTTAATTCCAAAAATAAATTTTATACAGTGGATTGAGATTTTATCTTGCAAAATGTGAGATTTTAACTTGTTTAGAAATATATAAATTCTATGTACGTAAGTTTAACATATTGTAATGACGCAGTATTCTTAATTTTCGGGACACGTGTTTCATTTTCTTTTGCTTTGGTAAGCTTCATAATATTTTTATCGGGTTTGAAATTAAAAACCGTGGTGGTTCGTTTTACCGTGATGGTTTGTTTATCGGGCATACGTTTGCTGTTTTACATTTATCAGGCGTCCGGTTGTCGTTTCGAAAGTTGGAGTTTTTGTTACGCGTCAACATTAGATTAGTTTTTTCAGACTGCGTCGACAGTTTTGCTCGACAAGTTCCTACGACGCAGTTTCGATAACGTGTGGAGAGCGTGCGTGCCAGCCCACTCCAGGCCCTTATCTGCGGAGAGGGGGGTACGGGCAGCACAAGTTCACGTGTGCCTGTCGCCTTTCGTCAGTGGATATCGTTATAGTCCATACGGTATAAGAAGGCCACTTTCTGACAGTCAGTGAGTGGCATCTTGATGTATACGAAACAAACAAAGTGCCATTTACAAAATCCTGTATCAGCTGATGCACGAACGAACAAAAGTTAAAATTACGTTGGCTATTCTGAGTGCACTGCTGATGCACATCAGAAAAGCAGAAAATACGCAGGTAAGAAAGAGTTCTTACATTTATTAATATATTTTATTTTACAAGGTCACAAAACAATGGTTGTTAGTGTTAAAAACTACACTTCGTGATAATGTAATTATGCATAGTTGTTAAAAATGAAATGTACAATAATACGATACGACATGGAAAAGTTTTCGGAAGTTGTGCTAACTTCAGAAAGCTTTTTCACGTCGTATCATCCCTCTCCAACCTCGCTTTCAACACGTCCTTGATATTAATTCTAAAAGCATACAGAAATATCGCATAATATTGTTGAATTATTTTTTCTAATAATTTGACGAAACGACACGAATTTGAAATATATTTCCAACCCGTAATATAAGAACTATCAACTTTAAAAAATACGCTATCTGTTATTCAAAAACAGCGGCTCAAACTTCACCATGACGTGCTGTCCGCGTCATCTGTGGGATATTATGCAAGCTATTATCAGCCAGAAATGAACCGCTTTCCTGTGTGATATATAACGAATTTACAAACAGATGCCAATAGTTATATTTTTCCACGAGCTCTGCATAATGTTTAAAGTAACATGTATTTCATGTACAACGATTTGGAATACGAATAATTTATATTCTGCCGGTAATCGTTCGTCTACATAAATTATACGCCATATTGTTCTCTCGAAACCCATCTCCTTGTTTCCGTAGAAAGTGAGACACGCATGAATCGTGTTTAAGCAATTCTAACGTTATTCCACGTCACATATTTCCAACTCGTATATATTAGCTATAATGTCTAAAGTNTCGTGTTTAAGCAATTCTAACGTTATTCCACGTCACATATTTCCAACTCGTATATATTAGCTATAATGTCTAAAGTGTGATAATAGATACAACAGACCGTCTCGCAAATGTTAACCCAAATTCACTATCTCGGACAAATTAAAAAAGAGTTAGCAAATATTTAATTATTTGCAACATTTTATATTTTTACTTTTATAACCTATTTTTTTAGACAGATGTCAGTCTTAAAGTATTTTAAAATTTGTTTAGCATACAGTACAATGGCAAGTGGATTAGNTTTTTAGACAGATGTCAGTCTTAAAGTATTTTAAAATTTGTTTAGCATACAGTACAATGGCAAGTGGATTAGCTGAAAGCGTGTTGATAAAAAATACAGCCCCGATTTGACAGACCAGCTGATGGTGGAAGGATACGTAGTCAGATGTAAACAGTGGCGCTACTTTCACAGACCTGTCAGAAAGTGGCCTTCTTATACAGTACGGACTATACTATGGGGCACACAACATGAAAGAAACATCTTATTAAATCAAGTGGTAGTAGATTCATTAACGTCAAACATAACGAATACAGTTTTAATAGTAAACACAGACATTTATGTATTTTGCATTACTCTTATTAAAGGGCAATATTAATTTACCTGAAACAAAATTGCTAGACGTAATTTTTTTTTCTCTGCTGCAAAGACAGAAATGTTACGATCATTCCCCGGGCTGTTCATGATGTCAGATGGTAAATTCAAGACCATGTCACATTCCATCCAGCAGTGACCCTGAACGAGCTGTGTGAGTCATTCCTCTGACTTCAGCACAGTGATAGTACTATAAGTTACTGAAGCCAGAAATTATAATGAATGTTCAGCTTGAAAGCTGCACAAGGTGCATTAGAAAGGGCGATACAGCCATGGTTTGCACTGCCTTCTGCAGCGTGAAGATGGAAGGATGATGCAACAGCCAGTGCTGAAGCCAGGAAGAGAATTCCATTCACGTTAGAAATGCCTATCTTGGCTGGGAATNAGCAGTGACCCTGAACGAGCTGTGTGAGTCATTCCTCTGACTTCAGCACAGTGATAGTACTATAAGTTACTGAAGCAAGAAATTATAATGAATGTTCAGCTTGAAAGCTGCACAAGGTGCATTAGAAAGGGCGATACAGCCATGGTTTGCACTGCCTTCTGCAGCGTGAAGATGGAACGATGATGCAACAGCCAGTGCTGAAGCCAGGAAGAGAATTCCATTCACGTTAGAAATGCCTATCTTGGCTGGGAATGAAGACTGAGACATCAGGCTCACCATTAAGAATGCCTTACCAGTTTTTTAGTAATAAAATCTATTCCGCAATCATTATTGAATTATTTTATTTTACAAGGCATTGTATATAATTCAGCTGAATGAATAAATGTAATGTAAATGCAGTTCCTTTTATTTGTTTGACATGTGTAATAAATGGGAATTGAGACTACCTTCTGAGAAAAACTGCAGATGTACAATAAGTCAAACGATAATTGTCTCTACAATATTATTAAATAACGTTCTACGGCCTATCAAAATTGCATTTTAAAAAAATTTTCAAATATATGTAAAGGAAAAAAAAATGTGTGTGTGTGTGTGTGTGTGTGTGAACCTTACTTCACTTGGGGCAGCGGGACAATTGGCCGCAGGCAGTAATGTGGAGAAGAAGGGGCCGGGGTGGTGTCCGGGAGAGATGGAGTGAGTGAGTGAAGAGATTCGGGCGGCTCTTAACAGCGAAGTCTTAAGAGCCGTTGAGGGTGATTAAGGTGAGTATGGAGCAGTGCCGAAATGAAGGGGCGGGGGAAACGACAGATCCCCGAGGAAACCCGCCGACCAGCGGCATTGTCCGGCACGATTCCCACATGCCTGGTCGGGGATTGAACCCGGATCGCCTTGGTGGCAGGCTAACCACTCAGCCACTGCGGCCCCAGGAGAGATGGCGGTAAACACTCACCAGTCCTGCACACTGTTGAAGGACTCCTCGTTGGTGATGTCGTACATGAGGATGAAGCCCATAGCACCGCGGTAGTAGGCCGTGGTGATGGTGCGGTATCTCTCCTGCCCCGCCGTGTCCTGCAACAACCATAACACTCCTGCCTCACTGCCGACGTGCAGCAGGTCTGTGCGTCGTCAAGCACCAGCGCGAGTCTCGAGCAGTCACACATACCGAGGAACGTCGCGGAGGCCACAAGTCAAGTCATCAAACACGTGAAAGTCACGCAATTAAGAAAAGTTATGGTAATCACGACAACCCGAAAATCATTGCAGTTTAGAAAGTCAGACAAGTCATAGAAAAAAGAATTCTGTAAGTCAGAAAAGTGATATCGTGTGTGAAAATCCAGAAATTCGTGAATGTTTAGCAAGCCCGAAAAATGACACCGAAGTTAGCGGAACCACAATTGTAATTCATGCTGACAAGAAATGTTTCTGCTTGTATTAATTTTGGTTCTCGGTTCCGGGAGGTGAGTTTTCATTTTTATTTTGGTTCTATTTTCTGAGCTATTGAAAAACATATACACTGCAGCCTTCATCCTGCCGAATAAAATAGGGTAGAAAAAAGTTTTTCTGATTTGGAAAAAGAATTTACTTACCAAAAATGTATCTTAAAAAAGAAATTAATTGTTTAGCAAGATCATTAAGTACATTGTAGTATGGTTAAGGGTAGGTATTTTTCTATTTTTTCATTGTAGGCACCTCAAAGTATGATAAACGCCATACAGTAGATTATGAAAGGTAACATGCCACATTTAACAAGTTATCTGATTCATTTAAAAATTGTACCTCGCTTAGCAACGTTTACAAGTGACGCACTTTGCGTGCGTATCTCAGCCCTTTCAATCCATCTCCTGTCGTAACACACCGCGAGTCCACATACAAGTAAGGCATAAGTTCTACATTTCACATGGATACCACATATACGAACACAATAGTTTGACAGAATGTAAACATTTACTTAAATTTCGGCTGGCCGTACACACTGAGCTGTCGCTGAGTTGCTGAAAGTAGCTTGAGGGATTGTGTCTTGGTGTGTGAAACAAGTGCAGTGTTTCCCAGCAGAATCCTGGCCTGGCGTCTCCTCCAAAACCTCCCGGAACCAGTCCCCAACGAGTAGGGATGGACTGGGAAATTTCGCAAATCCATTTTAGGACAAGCTAGACTTCAAACACACGTTGTTTGCAATTGGACCACAGTTTGTTAAACACGCCCTCTGAGCCAATAGTAGACGTGCAAGGAAACAAGCTAGGATTCCGTGTCATCTGGTCTGAGTTACAACTGGCTGCACACCGGGGCAGCAACCAATCAACTGAAAGATGAGCTCGAAAATGCGAAATACAGTGAAGTATAGCCTACGAGTCGTTTGAAACGCGAAATTATCCTGTCCCTGCCTATGGGGCATACTTACTAGAAGAAGTGCATTGTATTGCTCATCAGCCATACTTTGTGATCCTGCAGCCTTTCTTATGCCTGGAAGTACAGATACACGAGCAATTTCACTCGTAACAGTTGTCGCCCTGCCGGCACGCAACACTCCAACACTCAAGCGACCAGCCAAGGCTATTAGAAATGACTTATATCGACACAAAGTCTCTTTCACCTTCGATCAAACTGTACGCACTTGGTGGCCACTTCAACAAGTGACGCGCCAAAAGAACAGAGCTCGTTGGAGGAAGTAGACCTTTGTCCATAGGCCATTCCGTAATGGAGAACCGTGGTGTTCAGAAATGAGAACAGTACTAGTCTGAGGAGGTAAGTTGGTGCGGTTCTCAGTGTTCGCTTGGCTAGCGCTGCGAGCAATAGAGTAGTTAGTGCAGATCCGTGTGCTATCTGTTTTTCTGAGCTAGTTGGGTTTGGTACTGTCATCGTCCCTCCTCTGGTCATCAGAGCCCTACCCTGACACGCGGGCGTCAAACGGAAGACATGCCCGCGAGTCGCTGGTCACTCAGCGTGGGACCGAGGCCACGGCAACCCTCGGCGTGGAGCGCGAAGACAGCGGATTTGAAATTACGTGAAGGCAACCGCAAGTGCAGTGCTTGCGTAGTTTTTCCCACTATTACAATCCGCGTTCACCTATCGGCAGTATTCCCCTGGTGCGGGTATGGTCTTTACATTTACACAGGGGGCTGGTTAG
>NQII01006013.1:0-53893 GCA_002778355.1 Clitarchus hookeri | reverse complement strand
GGGGGGGGGAATGTTCTCCGGACGCTCCGACGGCATGGCACGAGAGTGTGTATGTTTCTTTTACAGCAGACTGCCACTGAGCAGATGTTTTAGTAAGATATCTAAGCAGGTTTCTGGACACATCTCATGCGTGGGCGTGACAGTAATTATTCAGGGCATGGGCAGGCTGACTGAGCTGTGTGACGTTGAGCAATACCAACTGCAAACCCACCCACTTGAATTTCCTATGTGTTTCTCTACAGTTTAATTTGCATTGTAATTTTTTATAGGAGGGCAGTGCTGTGTTGTGTGTTTGTTACAAGGAATTACAGTCGAGCCTGACCCTTGGCGTGTGATTAAATTACTAATTAAATTTTTTAACGTAATTTTCCCCACCCACTCAAATAGCAGGTTGGTTTTATTTTAAGAAATGTTATTATTGTTCCAGTGCTTTGTAGTATTCACTATTCTTCTTGCCATTGTTATGTGTGTATGTTAAGAGTTATTTGGTTTTCTGCTTTTTACCGCTAAGTTCTGCGGCAGCCCTCGTTTCCAGTCAAGGCGACCGGGGTCGACGGCCCTGGACTGCACGAGGGGTGGACGCGTGACACGAGAGACCAGCACTTTTGCATCTCAACTGACTTGGTAATTCTGCAATGCTAATATTTTTCCAGAACCGTTTTTTTTTTCAGTCTCCCGTCATCCATTCTCTCTCTCTCTCTCTCTCTCTCTCTCTCTCTCTCTCTCTCTCTCTCCCTAGCAGCAGCTAGTTTAAGCAGGGGATAGTTTTGATATAAAAGTTCCGGTCTGCGGCCGCTAACCGCACAAAACTGGCGAGTGCACCGACCATGCGGTCGTGTACATCAACTTTGTTTTATCCTCGCGTTTTTCAACGCGCTCAAGTTAATGTCTGTTTCAAGTAGTTATTCTATTTTTTTCAACATTTCTTTATTTCGGCAAGTGTTGGTTCCAGGCTACGCCCGCGCCTGTAACCACGTGCTCACAAGTAAGTTCATGTCAGTCGCTATTCAACATGCTGTGTTATATTTTTCAGTGTAATTCAGTGCCTCAGTAATTATTGTTTTAGACAGGCATCGCCGTTTTCTCCAGCGTAATGATCTACAGGGTGTACGGTCCGAGATTTGGTATAGTTAGTACTACACGTTGTAAGTTACGTATTTTTAACCTGCGTTACGCCACGTTAACTGCCTTCCGGGGTAGGCTGAAAATCGCCACACGGCCCTGAGAACTATTAGTCTCCTGCCATGTCCCAGCCAGGGCATTGTATTGCTAGCTGGGTGGCAGTCGTCCTTCACTATCGTAATCGGCGGCCATCACCGCCTAGCTGCAGCCTGAGACTCCCCAGCGGCGGTAGTGCAATTCAGGAAGGCCGTTATATGCTAGCAAGATGTAGTAAACATTATTTCTAACTGTAGGATACTTGTGAATGGGCTTTACCAAATCCAATTATTGTGTTTCATTTAATGTGTTTCTGTATTTCTCGTTTCTCTGTTTCGTTATTATGAAAACTTTAGTGTCCCATTTGCCATTTTGAAAGTTAAATTTAAGCACAAAGAAAGTACTTGACTATATATTAAAGGCCAAAGTTGTCCTACCAAATAATTTTCAATAAAATTTAACGCAAGCCAAGGTGAAACATTTTAAGAAACAAATTAATCACTCAAAACTTTTTTAAATAAAAAATGAATTGTTTGGTAATTTTTTTTAATAAAAATAAATGTTCTAATAAAATTTTGAATAAAAACTACAAATCCACATACAAAANTGTTTGGTAATTTTTTTTAATAAAAATAAATGTTCTAATAAAATTTTGAATAAAAACTACAAATCCACATACAAAATTATAATAAAAAAATTATTTTACAAATGCCAATAAGCTTGGATTGAGTAAAATTTGATTGAAAATTATTACGCAAGGCAACTTTGGCCTTGTATATATATATATATATATATATATATATATGCTAGACCAAAACAAAATAGAAAACATTTTTCTTATAAAAATTATGTATANTGTTTGGTAATTTTTTTTAATAAAAATAAATGTTCTAATAAAATTTTGAATAAAAACTACAAATCCACATACAAAAAATTATAATAAAAAAATTATTTTACAAATGCCAATAAGCTTGGATTGAGTAAAATTTGATTGAAAATTATTACGCAAGGCAACTTTGGCCTTGNAAATTTGATTGAAAATTATTACGCAAGGCAACTTTGGCCTTGTATATATATATATATATATATATATGCTAGACCAAAACAAAATAGAAAACATTTTTCTTATAAAAATTATGTATAATAAATCAAGACCACAATGGCAAACAATAGTAAAATGGATAGCAATACAGAAAATACTTGTATCAAAGGCAAAGAGACAAAGAAAATAGACGAGTTCGTTAAAAAACTTAGTTACACATCAATCGAGTTGTAAAAAATGTTGTGAAGATCAATACCGTATTTNAAAAATAAAAAAAAAAAAAAAAAAAAAAAGGTAGACGACAATGAATAAGATTCTATCAGAGAAACTGGAACAAAAAAATTCCAAATGTAATGAATTCAAAGATTTAAATTAGTGAAAATGAATACAAGAGTCAATGGAGAAGGGGAAAAAAAAAAAAAATGAAACTAACTAATTTATAAAAATTCAAATATGAAACTATTGAAAGAAAATTCAAAATTACGCAATGATTAATTTTTTTTAGTTTTTACAGATACTGTATAAGAAGTATCAATCATAATTTTGAAATCTTCATTTTCAACCACTTTAACATATCTATCAGGCGAAATAATTTTAAAACTTTCAATGAAAGCATGTGAATTTTTTTTGCCATACATTGTATCTATAGTTTGAAAATTAGATGTTTATTTTTATTAAATTCTAACACTTGTAGTTTTATAAACTCAATTGAGTTATTTAATTTGTTGAGAATTGAATCCAATAATATAATATAAAAGTTTCATTAATTTTTTTAACAATTAAAAATATAAAAATAAAAAAAAATTAAAAATTAAAATTTAAAAAATTTTAAATTTAAAATAAAAAATATAAAACAAAAATAAAATTAAACAATTTAAATAATAACGTTAAAATTTAAAAATAAAAAATTACTTAGAAATATATTATTTTACTCGAATGAAAAATTTATGAATAGATATACACCTATATAAATATCAACACATTTGAGTAATTCATTAAATTTCTCCATTTAATAATATAAAACAATTTTAAAACTTCAGGTTTATAAATTATTTTATCATTAGCTGTAAACATACAGATATAATATTTAAAACAATAGATGTTAATAATAGACCAAGAACAATATAAATAATATTTCCAGCATATTCGTAATTCATTTAATAATATTAAAAATTATAGATCTTTTGGAATCATTTCTTTCATATTATCAGAAGTAAAATTTCTTTGACCAACTAATATCACATTACACATTGTAACCTATGAAACATTTTTATTAAAATCAATACTAATTTCTATGTTTGTTTTATCTTTAACCAATGTTGTTCTTATATTAGTGCAATCAATTATATAAAATTGCTTTTTTGCAAAGAAAGTATAATAATTAAATTCACCAACAGGTTTAAAAGTTGGTATATAATAAAGTTCATGGTTTCTATAATTTGTAGTCGTTTTTATTTCATTATTTCTAAAATCGTGATGCTAGATACATTTTATGAAAGAATCTTACATAGAAATCTACATTTTTATTTTCTTTAGGAAACATTTTATTTCTTCTATTTATGACTGTAATATTTCTCAATTCACAATGATCAAATATAGAAGCTTTAATATACTGTTCAGTAAGATCTTTTCCATTAGTTTGAAAACGAACTATAACATCATCGGGTATATCGAATTGTAAATTATTAAATTTATCTTTTATATCAAAATTAAATTTTCTTGTATCTTGAGGAACAGCTTTTTCTAAAAATTGCCAATAATTAAAATTAATATGTGTTGTTGGGTTATCATAATTTTTTTTATTTTTTAGCATTTGCTGTATTTCCTTCGTATTCTATTATTGGCCACATAATTTTAACAACAATTCTTCCTGGATCAGCATTATCTTAATCAACTGTTCCATCGTCTTCTTTAGTTTTATATACAAATAAATATTTATTATCAGATGAATTTATAAAATGCGTTATCATATAACCACCTTTGAAATATATTTGTTTATTATCTCTAAAAAAACTAAATGGATTAATAATTTAACTTCTTTTTTTAGAATTAATAATTATAACTGGATATTTATTATAAACACCAGGCATTATTAAATAATATTTTTCTGATGGTGAGCTAACTAAAGCATGTATCATAGTAGTAGTTATGCCAGGATTGTCACTGGCTTAATTAATTTGACCATGTCTTGAAACGTTTACTTGAGAAAATTGAAATGGAAAAAAATTAGAACAGACATCCATACTTTCTTCTTGGGCATAATAACCAACACTATCTCTATCTGATAATCTAAATTGTTAACAATTTAGGAAAGAAAACCCATCACCAATATTAATATGGAACTTGATTATATTATTGTAAATATTTAAATTCTTCTTAGTTTGATCTGCTGGTGGATATGTTTGTCTCTCAAAACTTTTTATAGTTTTATAACTCATTTAGATAGTAAATAAATATTATAAATACATATAAAAATTAAAAATCCAGAAAAACTAATATCTAGAATTAAATTACTCATAAAAAAATTAGAAAATGATGACAAAAATAAAAAGAAATAATTGTATTTAATTCACGAATTAAAAAAATATTGGTAAAAAAAAAGTTGAAGCAATACCAGGGAAAATAAAAAATTTATAGCAAATTGAGTTTCTGTTGCCGTAAAAAATTTATATTATCCAAAAACACCCACAAAAACTTCTTTTGAAATTTTTTTTTTCCATGATCAACCATTAGAAATAGATTTTGAAGAAAAATTAAGACAGTCCTATAACTAGAATTCAACATTTGAAATATTATGCAACCATTAATCTTGGTGGAAAATTATCACAGTATTTGGAAAAAAAAAAAAAAAAAGAAAAAAAAAAAAAAATGACAATATATATTTGAAATAATAAATAATGGAAGTAAAAACAAAGTTGGTATTACTGAAGTTGAATTTTATGTAGATGATATTATTATAAAAAAAAGAAAAATATTAAGGAACTTACAAACTTTTAAAATTACTTACTCAAAAAGATATAGATAAAAATTATTATGATCAAAATTATGATTTGATCATGATAAAAATTTAATAATTATGCAATAATGTCATTTGAAATGAGTACTAGTCTCAAAAATTATAATTAAAAATCAAAAGATTATAATTTTTTAAGATGATCAATTAGTGAAAAATATATAAATATAATTAGACAATTATGAAATGACCCTAAATTTAAACATTTAAAACTTAAAATATCTCTCAAAAAATTTCTAAACAAAATCTTTAAAATTTGCTTAAAAATTAAAAAAAAAAATTGAATAAAAATATGGTGAAGGCATAAAATAATATCATAATTTTCCAAAAGAATATAGGCTATATATATATATGGATGACATTTGTAAGAAAATTAATTGATAGATTATCGGTCATTCATAGCGAGGAAAATGCTGGAAATAAAAATTATCATAATAAAAAATTTAGTATTATAAATATGTTAAAAAATAAATCTTCTGAATTTGTTGTTATTAATTCTATAGGAATTCCATATCTAATAAGAGTTAGATATTATTTCTTATTCTTTTTGGAACTCTGAACATCATGGAAAAGGAATTATAAATTGGGCTTTAAATAATTTAAATTTATCAGAAATGAATATACCTGGTTATAATTATTGTTGTCCTTTTACACAATTAGATGAAAGATTAGAAAGAGACGATAAAGAAATTAATAAACTTGATACAGCTTGCATGAATCACGATATTGCACATAGCGGTGAGTTACCGGCACGTCGTGACGTGTGTACTATTTCACATTCCACAATCACTCATGCACATACTTGTGCACGGGATTTGTCGTCTCTGAGGGCCTCCCACCTGGGGTTTACAGCCATTTCCTGGGGGACTCAACGCTGGTCCTAGCGGGGGTTGTGAGTGTGGAATGGTATTCGCATCGTGGTAACTGGTGGTCGCATCGTACTTGCATTTACTCTTTTTTTTTCAGCGCTGTCTCCCCCTTTTCTCTTCATCTACCTCTACTGTACCCTTCCTCTGTGACTGTCATCTGTCTGTGCGTTCCTTTGTCTGCTTTGAATTCTTTTATGCTGGGTAGTTTTTCCCCGTTCGCAGCATCGTAAGCCGCCTGTGCACTATGCCTGCTACTCTACCGGTGTTCTTTTACACGCATACACGTACTCGACTTGCTTGAGTATAAGGAAAGTTCCCGGCGGTGTTTTTGCTGGCATGGTGTACTGCCCCGGTCCCAAGCCCGGGAGCCGTCCGTGCCATGCGGACGGCAAAGTGTGAGGGCGATGCTGCGAACTTCATCGTCATCGTCCTTGCGACCAAGCTACTGCTGAGGAGCTCGTGTAAGTGTAATTAGTGTTTTGCTAGTTGTTACAGAACAATAAGAAAGTAATGTTCCCCGCGTGCGAGTGACTGCTACGCTCCGTACAGCTCGCAGACAAGTTGAAGGTTCAGCAGTGCGCGCGCAATGCATGGGCAAGTCTTAGAATGATAATTTTTTCCGTACAATTAATTTTTATATTTAACTTTTACACATATACAGGATGATTCTAAAATCATGGGACAAACA
Organism: Clitarchus hookeri; assembly: GCA_002778355.1. Classification (NCBI taxonomy): domain Eukaryota; kingdom Metazoa; phylum Arthropoda; class Insecta; order Phasmatodea; family Phasmatidae; genus Clitarchus; species Clitarchus hookeri. Next base: position 47,123 of record NQII01006013.1, on the reverse strand, counting down.
TTGAGGGGTTGTAGAGCTCACTAAAACCAACAATTATTGTATAGGAATATATGGGCGGGAGTGACGCGTTGAGGTACAAACACAAAAACATAAGACATTAACGGAAACATAAAATGTTCATTAGCAGCATACTTAACGAGTGATTCCGTACAGAAAATGTTAAAACAGTTGCTGGAAATGCATCCACCAACAGTCACGCATGCTTGGCGACCTCTACATATGGCGTGATTGGCTGACAATGGTGGCGTGCGTGAAATACCCGGCGTATTTCAATCTGTTCGCCAATCACTCCACCGACGCTACCAAACTTGCATTACTGTCGGTGGTAGCAATTGTGAGCAATTATTATAAACACTGCTGTAAAAAGGCATTTAGCGGCGACGTTGTAAATAAACAATGTGTTGCATTTAATGTGTTATTTTTGTGTTTGTGCCTCAACGCGTCACTCCCGCCCATATATTCCTATACAATAATTGTTTGTTTTAGTGAGCTCTACCACCCCTCAATGTTTGTCTCATGATTTTAGAATCATCCTGTATAATTTTTATGTAGACACGACTTGTACGAATTTATATATATTTAATTATTTTCTGAATGTTATAATGACTATATTTTTTTGCGCTATTAATTTATATGCAGGTGCAGTTTTTTCCTATGTGGATTCGTCATTAAACATTCTCTTTTATTTTTTCACGTTGACATCTGGGGAGTGCGTAGGCCGATGCGAGTATTTACTTTATTTAATCTCCTAACACTTTACATGCAATGGTGGCCGTATGGTCTAGACGTCGGACTGAAGACCGAAGTGCATTTATTGAGTTCACAAACCACTAAAAATAATTCCTAGCGCTCCTGGCGGCTACCACTTGAACTCCACTCCCCGATACTAGGGCGTCCCTGCAGGCGACGAGTGAACCAACCAATACACAAAATGGCCGCATCAATACCAGCTCTCCTAGCTGCAAACGGCAGAACCTACCACACTCTGGTGGCGGGTGCGGGAATAAAAAATGGCCACCTACAGCAGCCAACGCGGGCAGCATGCGCGGGAATTAAAGATGGCTACCTACAGCAGACGACGTCGACAGTGTTGGAGGACGCGAAAAGCAAGAGAGGGATGGGAGACTAGAGAGAAAATAAAGGAGATCGGAGAAAACCCCAAGAGATATAAGAGCGAGAGAGATAGGAAGGAATGAGAGAACATGAGAAAATAAAGATCACCGGAAGGACTATGAGAAAACCCGAAGGGATACAACGGGCGAGATAGACAGGAGGGCATGAGAGAGTATGAAAAAATAACATCGGAATGACAGAGCGTGAGAAAAAAAAGAAAAATGCAAGAACATGAAGAGATTGGACGGAATGATAGAGCAGGAGGGAAAAAGGGAAATTCAAGATGGCCACCATTGGCGAGGAATGAGAGAGCAGGAGGTTTCGGCGTGACATCACCCAAGATGGCCACTGATGCGCCGCGGCACCGCAGTCACCGCCCTCCGGGTGAATCGGCTATTTCTAACTACTTGAGTAGTAAGCAACTGAATAACAATACGCAGCCACAGTGAAATGTCGAGACCTGTCGCTGTTAGTATCTTATTTCACGGTTGTTATGGAGCTTCGACTATTATTTTACACAGAGTTTTTGGCACTGAAGAATAGTTGTGCTCGTACTGACGAATTATTAATTGTCACGTCAAAACTGACACAACAGTCTGTCTTATCGTTCACGAGAAGTTCGAGCATCAGTTTTAAAGCGAAGAATTGGAATTCCCAATGAAGCAACATATTTACAACAATAGTGACAAAACAATGGTATGTTGAATGTGTGTGCGTGGTTCTTGTGCACGAAAGCTCGCCAGAGCTAAACAAATCACGACTGTCATTAAACCTCGTTATTGGAAAAGCTGAGTAACTCCCCTCAATTTTGCATTGCATTTATTTGACCCAAGAAGTGTTTGATACTAGTCAACAGCTTGAACATTCACATCAAAGTAACTTGGGCGCTACGCTCTCAGCGCTTGTCGTAAATCACTCACGTAAGTCACGGAGAGCTACGAATGTCTATACGTCAAGCATTGCTGTCAGAATACTTATCGTTAGGAAAAGCTGCTAGAAGCAGTGCGGTATCTACCGCCACCGGAATATTGATTTCATATCAGTACTGACAACAAACCACTTGATTAATGCCAGTGAAGGCGTATGTAGTGAAATGACATTACCGAATGCCTCAGTCGGCCCCAAATTACAGACATGTATCTGCTTTGCACGTCGGTGAAGAGTTTAGTTTTCTCCCCCCAGCAAAAATACTTTTAAAATTACCGATTTAAGGTTGTTCGTGTTGCTTTTTGAACCACCTAGTTAAGTTACGAAGTTGCGATACATTTTGGTTCATACTACTGGAATAAAAATATTTTAGCGAGTGTGTTGTTTCGTTTGGAAGTATGAATTTCTGCATTGATGAAATATTTGTGCAAGTTTCGTAGACATGTTGGTTCAGTGTTTGATAGCGAGTACTGGCTGTGCGCAGGTTAGATATTTTAAACTGTGGACTACTTCTCTGACAATAGTAATAATTAAAAGTCGTCTACGTCTGTTCACATTACAAATTTGTAACTTACCCCTAGTTATTTGAAACAACGTTTAACGTGCTCAGACGTTTTTGTGAATTGACTATTTGTCACAGCTCCGAAAAATTCTTCAAAAGTGAAGTCCATTCAGGATATCATAAATAAATAAGCGAACCTAGTAGACACACATGGAGAATAAATATGAGTACAATAAAAGTTACAGGAGGCCTATCAGTGTAAATGTTCGACGCCGTCTTTAAGTTTGCCGCCTCTACGTGGAGTTGCATTGCAAAACTTACTTTACGAGTTGCGTGCTTGAGTTTCCTGTCTTTTCATGTTAATACGAGTATTCATCCCAATTGAGGCCGTCCTTTAATTTAAATAACCTAACACGCACCAATAACCAGAGCTTCAATAATTTCTATGCAGTTATTTCCCCTAACTTTTTTAACGGGGTTGAACACACTAGCGGCAAAATATTAATGTGTAATAGGCGTAATGTACTATGTAAAGAATACCAGAAGTATTTTAATAATATGCAGAATAATCACCACTACAGCTATAGTTAACACAGTGTTTAAAGTTATTATACTTTGTTTAATAGATCAGTATACTTCGAGCAGCTGAAAAATGTAAATAAAGTACTTGGCAGTTGAAATATAGAAGTCACAGGGCAGTGCTTTTGTTTATATGTAGCGGAAGGATACCTACCTGTAAGTGGAACTTCAGCGAAGCTTCAGAAAAGTGTAAACTTAATGGATTCTATTACTAAATGCCGGTTACTTCATACTCTATAAAATTAATGTTGCTTAACGTACGGCGAATGGAAGTTTTTAATTGGTGTCAAAGTGACTTTGGGCGCCCTTCGAAACCAATTTATGGACACGTCCCTGGGAGGAAGGGCTGTGTTCCCCGAGGGTTCACTTGAGTTTGTCGAGCAGTACGTTTAGACCATTCAGTAATAAACAAAGCGTTTTAAATGTTATCTTTGCCCACATGTCTGCATGCGTGAGGAACAGCTATCCTCTACTGAGTATCTGTGATTTGGAGCCAGGCGCCTGAGATTCGTAGCAGTTAAAACCATACAATCACAGAAAAAAAAAAAAACTAAGATAAAGTGGTTTCAATTACAACTTCACAGAAATGCTTTTAAGCTAAAATAGGGTGTGTTTATTTATAAAACACGCCCTGCAGGTTGGACCCCATCCCGTGTTACGTGATCTAGGATGAAACCGACTTCCATTAGGAGGGCCGCCTGAAAGTTTCATCAGGCGAGCTGGCAGGAATTTGTAATGGCGCCAGAGACTCTCTCGTGAGATTACGCTGTGTGTGTGTGTGTGTCGGGAGCAATCTGCCGGCGTGACGTTCAGCAAGCTGCTGCTGAAGGCAGGAAAAAAAAAACCAGTGAAGTTCCGGGAGAGCTGAAGGGACGTGGAACACATCACCGGCACGGATATCCGGTCCAGACTTGCTTTGGTACGGACTAGCACCTGGCTCGACACTCATTACAGCAGCAACTCTGCTCTATGAACTCCGCTTGAAAAAAAATGGCGGATATCAACAAGGGGGTTGCGCCGAGAGGTGAAAACTAAGAAGGAAATAGAACAATGCTTATTGTGGCCAACGTTTTGGTCTCGACGGCGCTGTGAACCTGGCGTGTGGTGGCGTGTGAGGTATCGCATCAGTTACACAGCAGTGTGCTGTGATGAAGGCAGTTGATTATGCATTGTAAAATTCCACACCTGGTTCATCATTTAATCGCAGTACGCAATAATATACACCGCTCTAGATCACAAGCATTAGAGCCGAACTAGCAGTCCACAATAGCGGTCCGCAACATTTGGTCAGGCGAGATTTACACCAGGTATTCAATGTGCCTGCTGCCCATTGGCTGGTAATGCGGCAGCACTACACAGAATACCACCTCGCACTTTATTCAGCATCCATCAACTGTAGTGGTGCCAGCACCTACAATAACCACACACGAACATACGCTAGATGCCTGCTGTCGCTGTGACCAAACCGCTGGACATGATTCACAACGACCCGCATACATTGTTTTCACAGTATTTACTTCTCTATGCAACCCGGCGTTACAACCCACCTATATTGTTACTCATTGTATGTGGAGGAACTGCACGTCAAACTAGCGCCTGGCCCTGTGCCCACAGAAACATGTTAAAAGCTAATCAAAAACAACAGCAAATCATCTACAATCATTGTTGGAAGGGTTACTTCCAGTCATAAGCAAACAAATCACTTTAGGCGTTGCAATAAACAAAATATTTTTGTTCGGGACTGTACTAGCATCATCAACAACAATCTGCTATATATTGCGACCAATAAAAACGCGAATTGTCAGCAGTTGTTTATGAGACTAGGTGAGGTATTTGCGTTATTAGAGTGTTTTTTCTGGCTGCCGTGTCATCATGGAATATTACAATGTGAGGGCTATGTAATGTTCTCGCAGTGGGCAAGTTCCCGAAACATAAAATTAAGAATAGAATTAGGATTAATTAACGTATTTTAATTACTTTAAATTTCTTGATAATGTTACAGTTTCCCAATTAGTGGACTTAGCCAGGTTCTTTAAGAGATAAAATCTAAAAGAGTTGATAATTTTCTGATTTATTTAAAAACAATACAAAGAAAATACTCCCTACTTAATATCTCACAACAACTTGCAATAAGTAGCTATTCACAACTAGTATTTACATAATCGTCCCTCACCTTACAGAAATTGATGTTATAAAGTAACTAATATCAGTCCCAATAAACAGTAACACTTATAGAATTATTTGATAAATTATATGTCCATATCTGAGAGTTGCAATATTTACAATAAAGTCCATATCACGTGTTAAAACAGTCCCAATTTAATTCAGCTCACGTTTCAGCAGTCCGGAATGTTCCATGAGCGGCCCCATGCACAGTAGCCCGTCCTCGGGTACCACGCCCTATCGTCGGTTCACACCGCAAAAAACATTCGTCTGCCGTCGTCTCGCTTCCTTCGTCGTTGTCCGTCCTCTCCGAGGATGTCCCTCGTTGCACCAGACGTAACCTAATCACCACACTTCAGCCAGATGGCTGCCACAAAGCCTGACTCCTCAGGCTGCAGCGGTAATTATAATGTCGTTGGCCCTAACCCAGAAACTTGTTTAAATGTCGGTTTGCTCCGAGGAAGGAAATTACCAGAATTTATTTTTCAATAGTTCGCCTGCAACTTCTCCAGAAGGGGTATGGGGGGGGGGATGGTGAAGCCAGTCCAGGTAGCTGTCAATCGTCTCACCCGCCAGGTGACGTAACNCTCCCCCCCCCCCCCAACCACAGGACACTCCTGGCTGCACACCCGGCCAGGGAAGGGGGGATAATAATACAATATTTGAATGCTGATAACTGTCACATACAGCAATAATTAGTATAATGTATGGTTTTCTATTTAGAAATTGCCAATTGTTTTGCGAAAAAAACAGGAATATAAAGCACAAATTTACTAAATATGAGAAAATAATTGCCTGATAATTACGAAATTATATAATCTATAACTCTATGATATTGAAATGTATATTTCGCATAGGAAAAATGTTTTGTATAAAATATTTTTAAGGAGTTTTTAAGGAAACTAGAATAGGTTTAAATTAAGTTTGGTTTTAGCTATGTTTTATAAATTGTAAGACAATTATTTTCCCATACATGCTGACTTTGTGGTTTCTAGATGTTACTATTAGAAAAACAGCCAACATTTTTTTTAATTCCGAAACTGTACATGGTATAAACTATTACTGTATGTGGTGGTTTTGTTAATTCAAATATATAGTCAATAAAACTAACCCCCTTAAGTTCAAATCCAGTTATTGATTTTACACTTCAGAAATTCACGCACAGAGGCCTTTCCACAGTTCTTAACTGTCGCATGAATAAAGTCACGAGGCCCATGCAACGTAGAGTTTACATATGGCGGAATAATACATAATGAGAAGGGAAGTAGATCTTGAGCAGGATTTTGAAACGCGCTGACTAACCGCGATCAGCGACAGCCGTGAGCTCCACTTGTCGAGAGAAGATCTACACTTGCCATGCTACTTCGCTACAAATATTGCCAGGAAAGCCGAATCCGCTAGGGACAATCCCGGATATTACGACGGCTGATCCAGAACTTCACGAGATAGCAACACAGCGATACTGCGTCTATGAAGATAGACCGTGGCGTGCTTTGTTTGTGTGGACGAAGCCGACGTGAAGTTTCTTTTTATTATCTGCAGATGATGAACTACAGTTTGTATTACAACGGCGTAACAGGATGTGCCGTTAATAACTAGACTCATACTGTGCTCATGTTTTGAAAGTTTAATTAAAGAGTGCAATTTGCAAAAAAAAAAAAAAAATAATAATGATCTGAACTGCTTCAAGAATATTTTTTTTTCTCATGAAGAAAACGCTAGGACACGAGTGTCACGACAGGCTATAGAAGGGTCGGAGAATATCTGTGGGAAGTCTGTATAGACCATCCGCCATTCAACCCTGCGATTTATGGTTTTTCCCAAACTTAAGAGAGAGTTAAAAGCGGTGGCCACGAAAAAAATTGTGTATTATATCTGTACAATATACTGTTCAAATTTATGTGAAATTACTTTTTCCTCCGATGTTTTTTTTAGAGGACATGGTTTTTACTATGTGACATGTCAAAGTCAACATTTTACAGTTTTTGTAAGGTACAAATAAAATAAATCAAACTGTGTGCAGAAAACCTAACAAGGGCAACTGAAAGGTCTTGTCTTAATTTATTTTAAGGTACGTTTAGCAAAAGTTATTTTGCGAAAATTCATGGGCATCCACAAATAAAATATATGCAAAAATTACCTTATTTTCAGCATTTTATTAAATAGCAAAAACATTTTCTTGTACGAGTTTTTAGACGCCTTGAAGTGGCTTTCGCTATCTTCTATTCGGGTGGATTATCTCAGTTCTATATGTAAATTAGTTTCCAATATTTGTATATTTATAAGACAGTAACATTGTGATTTTGACATGTACAGGAAGAGTATAAAAGAATACACCAAATTTGAAGGTCTATAATATCAAAACCATACAACCTTCAACCTTAGTTGAGCAATCAAATGAAACGTGGAACTGTGAAGTTTGTTTACCATATCTTCATAAATGTTTAATGTGACCACCATGAGCGGCCCGAACGACATCTACCCGATAATCAAACTTGTTCCACACTCTTATCAGCTTGTCCGGTGTTACGGTTTGGATGGCGTCCGTAATTCTCGTTTTGAGGTCGTCAATGTTAGCCAGAAATGGTGGACAAAACACTTGATCCTTTATGTACCCTCATAGAAAAAATCTCACGGGGTAAGATACGGGCTTCTTGGGGGCCAGTGATGAAGAGCCTGGTCACCAGCTGCTCCTCGACCAATCCAGCGTTGCGGCAACGTCTCGTTCTGGTATCCGCGAACAGCTGTGTGTCAATGGGGTGGCGCACCATCCTGCTGGAAAATGAAGTCCCCCACCTCCTCTTCTAACTGAGGAAACAACCACTCCGTAAGCATGTCCAAATAAGGGATTCCAGTAACAGTGGGATCGTGAAAAAAGAAAGGGGTGAAAACAGTGTCTTTGGATACAGCGCAAAACACGCTCACTTTGGAGGAAGCGCGCTCGTGTTCTGTGTTTTCATGTGGAGGCTCCTGACCCCATATCCGCACGTTGTTCCTGTGCACCTTACCATTTGTATGGAACGTCGCTTCATCGCTAAAAAAAACCAGCTTAGACATGAAGGCATCTTCTACCTCGTTCTGGGCACATAAAGGAAACATCAGACCGTCCCCTTCACATTGACTTGTCGAATGCGAGCTCGCTCCCCCCTCACCACCTCAAACAGAGAGTTACGAACGCCATCCAAACCGTAACACCGGACAAGCTGATAAGAGTGTGGAACAAGTTTGATTATCGGGTAGATGTCGTTCGGGCCGCTCGTGGTGGTCACATTGAACATTTAAGATTGTATGGTAAACAAACTTCACGGTTCCACTGTTCATGTGATTGGTCAATCAATGTTGTAGCTTGTTTGGTTTTGATATTATAGACCTTCAAAGTTGGGGTATTCTTTTATACTCACCTCGTATTTTTGCAAAAACAATGTGCTCAAAAATTATTTTTCTGCTAGGAAAGTGTAATCAGTGATAGTGTCTAAAATTTGAACACTATGTGTTAGAAATATAAAATATCAAAATTCTTCGTGGCCAACGACCTTAAGAGGAAGGAATTTTAGCAGGAATCAGGACGTGAAAGCTGCCACGCACACTACTGTACACAAACTCTTAGAAAATGGTCTGCAACATGTGTTTAAGAAGTTAGGGCGTCACAGGAAACGGTGTGTAGTGTGCGAAGGTGGTCGCTAATTTAAAAAAAGAAAGTCCACGACCAACCTCCTACTGATACGAGCTCTGAATAGTGAGCTCAGTCGACGAACTTCCACAGCAACCTTCGTAAATACGTAATGTTGTTCTAGACTGATCTGTCCACGTCACTGGGTTCATCGTAAAAATTAAGCATCGAATGCTTTCTCTGCCAGCTGGTGAATGGTTCTGGAGTTGGATATTGTAAACGCAGTAAGAACCTGGTGGATGAGGAGAGGAGGCTTCTGAAGTATTTCTCGCTGCAGGGCATCAGGCTGCGAATGTATGAGGTCTTGTAACGGGCGACTGTGCCAACTTGTCCACGCATGTGCGCTACTCCGCGCGACCGCACAGCGCTGAGCGACGCTAAGCTAACAGCTGTAGGGCGAAGGGTTTCAGCATAAGTCCCCCTTTAGGTTCCTCCTAGTTACTGTGTGACTCTCAGCTTTGCCGCCAGAGGTAGGCAGGAGTTTGCACGAGCTACTCTAGGTAGGAGCAATGTCGCAGGGTTGCATCAAGGAAGGGCATCCTCGGAGTCGTGGCGATGACTGATGCCGACCCAGCCCTCGCCGAGGGAAGACGCCGTGACCCAGCTACCCTCGGCGCAGCAGTCGCTGCTGCTATCGACCCGTGAGTGTCGATACCCCTCGCCGCTCGGACCGGGCAGGTCGTAGCGCTCCTGCGACCTCGCACAGTGATGCAGATCGTGTGACTGGCCCACTTTCCTTGCTTTCTCCACGAAGACATTTGAAATCGGACAGAGAATTTTTGGTTCCTATTATCTATAATTTGGGACATCAAATAATAACTTTTTTACAATGTAAATGCGACATGTAGCATACAGTAGGGAAAAACGTTTGTGTTATTAATATATATATATACATACTATTTTATTCATATCAAAGTATGGTTTCTTGAAGCCACTACAGATAATTGAGACAGGAGAGGGCGTGGTGGTGTATAGTTCACAATACCCGCCTCCCTCAAGGCGAACTATGTTCACTTCCCGGCGAAGTCACCCGGATTATCCGCATGTTGTAAATGTGGCAGACGTTGCCATTGGCAGGCGATTTTTTCAGCACACTACCGTTTTCTCCACTCTTGCATTTCGCTGCTGCTCCATCCTCATCTCACTTCATCCTCACCTACGCTCAAGACCTCGGTGTTAAGAGTTGACTACAAACTCTCAACAAATTAGGAATCAGTTTGGGTGCAGCTCATCACAACCACCAGCAGACGAGAAGTCACGATCACTAGTAGATGAGAAGTCATGACCACCAGAAGACCAGAAGTCACGCCAAGAGCAGACGAGATGTCACGATCACTAGTAGATGAGAAGTCATGACCACCAGAAGACCAGAAGTCACGCCAAGAGCAGACGAGATGTCACGATCACTAGTAGATGAGAAGTCATGACCACCAGAAGACCAGAAGTCACGCCAAGAGCAGACGAGATGTCACGATCACTAGTAGATGAGAAGTCATGACCACCAGAAGACCAGAAGTCACGCCAAGAGCAGACGAGATGTCACGATCACTAGTAGATGAGAAGTCATGACCACCAGAAGACCAGAAGTCACGCCAAGAGCAGACGAGATGTCACGATCACTAGTAGATGAGAAGTCATGACCACCAGAAGACCAGAAACCACGCCAAAAGTATTGCATTATTTGAGAAATTGTCTGCATGCACTCCTCGAGTTGTGCGATTCCATGAAGCATGGCATTACATGCACTCAGCACAACACCACACAGGCTGGCGACAAAATAATATTTTTACCTGCAGCACCATGTGTAGAGTGAGACAGCAGAGCATGTTGTTCGGACGGAACCCCGACCCGAGGACATATTCCCGAGCAACGTTCGGTCGTCCCGAACTGGGCCTGGTTCTACCTCACCTGTTACTTCAAAAGAGATCAGAGGCGGGCAGGCTAACTTGCGAGGCAACCAAGGAGATGCTGGCCCGTGAATGGCGAGTTTCCAACCGCGGTGGACAGTGTGCAAGTGTCAGCAGGTAACTTCTGTCTTCTTTCAGATAGCTCTGGTGAAGAAAAAGAGAAGATGTTTGGGGCAAGGAGGAAGGTGTACCAGCTTTTTAGGCATATTAAAACGATGACCAGAGAAGTGACAACAGGACAGTTGTGTGATCGTTTCTCAGGGTACCAGTGACCTAACTTCTGTATAAGTGTCGGAATGTCCATGTTAGTTTGTTAGAATAGTGTTTGTTGCGAGAACAATCCGATATAGCTAAAGTTCTGTCGAGGAAACAATCCGTTCTGCAGTACGAACTGAGTATATTATTGTAGTAACAATATGTATAGTTGTATATACAATCACAGGCAGAAACATCACAGACAATAAATAATGTTTGTATAACAGTCTACGTTAAAAATAATTAAATAGTATCAAGAATCCACCTGATAGCTGGGTTAACGGTACTCACATTTATTTCCTACAAGTAATTTTTTCTCAGTGCAAGTTAAAAATTCCAAAATGTCAGTTGATGGGACGTTAATTTATCCCTATATCACCGATTGATTAGGAGCTAATCTCTTATTGAATATGCCACTATGTGAGAAGCGAGAATTCGGACTGCAATGAGAGAATCCTCGTCGATGGAAGGGGCGAGTGTTATCCACGACCTCTCCACACGACTGAGCAGAGCGTCAACACCGCCACCTGACGTCTAGTACTGACAGCGACTGTAGAGGGAGCTGCCTCATAGCCGAACAACGCAGCTAGCGGAGCTCCGACCACTCTACCGAGCATGTCTCGCTGCTAGAACCGCCAACTGCCGTCATCTTCACCTGAAGTTTTGTATTTTGTTTTTGTACGCATCACATTAAGAATTTGGCACAGGCGCAGAAGAAGAAAATAAACCGGGCCTTGAAAGTAGGTAGGAAGAGGGAGGGGAATAATTAACGTTTCGTCGACAGCGAGGTCACTAGAGACGGAGCAAGTTGCTCAGAGAAGGAGGAGCGGGGAAGTAATAGGCCACGGCCTCTAGCAAAGAACCACCTCACAGCATTAGCCTGTAGTGATTCAACAAAACCTTGGATGTTCGAGAGAGATTGAAGAGAGATTTGGGCGGCTCTTAACATCGAGGTCTTGAGAGCCGACGTGGGTGAAATGAGGTGAGAATGCAGCAGCGCCGGAATGAAAGGGCAAGGGAAACGGGAGATCCTCGAGAAAATCCGCCAAACAGCGGCATCGTCCGGCATGATTCCTACATGCGAAATTCCTGGAGCGACCCCTATGGTAATAGAACCCGGTTCGCCTGGGTGGGGAGCGAGTAGTCTAACCACTACACCACCGCGGTTCCTCCCTTTTAGCAGGTCAGCTTGGACACTTACCCATATCTGCAGCTTGACCCTCTTATCGTGGCGGAAGACAGTCTTGACCTTGAAGTCGATGCCGACGGTGGACACGAAGGCCGAGGTGAAGGAGTCGTCCGCGTAGCGGAAGAGGAAGGACGTCTTGCCGACGCTACTGTTGCCGATGATGAGCAGCTTGAACATGTAGTCGAAGTTCTGGTCGGCGGCATCCTTCTGCCACTTGGGGTCCTGGCCTCCAGCCATCTGCAACAAGGACACGACCCTGCCAACGACTACCCACAGCCTGCTCGAGTCGAGGACTCCGCCATCCAGGCATGGAAACGCTCTCCACTTGCCTCATCACCTCTACGCGCAAGGTGCTCTACTGGCATGCAGCCTTCCCGTCGGCGACTCACCAGAGCGCGGCTATAAGAGCTATGCACTTTGTACCAAACCTCTGGCACATAGTTCATGCGCCAACCAGGCGGAGCGCTTAAGATGAGGATTCTCCTATTATACAGAAATTCTTCGTTTTCATGCTGGTCATAATTTCAGTTTCAGAGTTATTATTATAATTTTTTTTTTTACTATAGAAGATTTACAAATTACTAGTTATTTAATATTTTTGCATCTAATTTTCACTGTGTGTTATTTCCTGCTAGAAAAAAAAAAAAAAAAGGACAAATTATTAATAAATTATAAATGTGTTTCGGAATTTTTAGAAATTAGCAGATACTACAATGAACATTAGGCACAAAAAAAAATAAACAATCGTAAAATGTAAATTTTCTATATTCGTACATCGCCAGTAATTACCGTGGATCCGAGATTATGACATAAAAACTAAGAATTTCTGCAAAATTGGTGAAGCCAAACCTTAAGGCAATCCCTAGTAAAACAAACGTTCGGTGCCTCAAGGCCACGTCTGGTTATACAGAAGAATTGCCATTGGCCCTCCCAAGACTCGATAATTCCCAGTTTGCTGAGTTTCTCGCAAATCAGATCTGCAATTGTATGATATTTTTACACGCGATAAAAGACAATGGACTAAACTACAGACGGCACCTTGTACTTTACTCCTACCTCGAGGAAACTGCACAGAGAAGCTATATAAATGCTATTTTGACTGTTTTTTCTTTAAATATGTATTTAATAGCACAAATATTAAAAGTGCCGGCTATACATTTTTTTTTCCTTTCCTGGCAAAAATGTCGTATTCGCAGAGCATTGATTTACCGAGATGCGCGTATGCGTGCAACCACTTATTTCAACAGACAATACTGAACTAGGTTGAAAGGAATGGCACACCTTGTTCATATCAATTATTCTGTGTACATTCTTACTAAGAAAGCATCATGTAGCAAGCATGTTGATATAGGCTGTTCACAGTAAAGTAAGCACTTTTGAAATAAACTTTTATAAAATGTCATTGACCAGTACGACATACTATATCTTAAACAATACATAACCATACGCTTGATCCCACTTAGTTGCCAGTAAATAAATAAAAATAGTTCTGGGACCAGATTTTGTTTTCAGAATGTAAAATTATGTGTATTGAAGTCAGTGTTACTTTTTAATGCAAACGAGATCACACTTTTGCTTATTAGGGACGAATTAATTTTTCTAAATATTTCCCGTTTTTTTCACTTGGAAGATGCATAAATAAAGTGAGATAGTTCACTCCAATATTAACACAGTATCTAGCGAAAGGATAGGAAAGCATAACGAAAGTAGTTCCTAAGCAGTCAATGAACCACGAACAGCATGTACAACAGTCCTCAACGTTGGTGTAAAGCACATCTGCCAACCTTGGAAGCCCACTTAGAAAGACTTCACGAGAGATAGCATGGGCTTGTGATGTGAATGATTCAGCATGCAGCATTCTTCTGTTCATCAGGTAAGGAATGGCAACGTCCATGCATCATTTCTCAATAATTTACCCAACCAAACTTCCGAAGATGCATTTTTAAGCAACATGATGACCCACATCCGTATATGCGTGTACATAGTGGCTGGGCTGTAGGAAATCAGAGACAAGGTACAGAGACATGTCGGCCAGGCCTACTTGCGTGTTGCTACCACAGATAACTAGACGCCTCTGCGACAGTCAGCACCATTACAGAAAGAAAACCGAAAATATAAGGCATTAATTATTATTTTATATAATTAAACTCTTACAAATTTACCAGAAACATTTTTTTAATATTCTAACTTTAAAAAAAATGTGGTGCCATTTATTTTAGGGTTTTACATGCCCTTATTCTACAGTAATACGAGTGAAATAGTCTTAATGAAAAGTCAAGATTCAGTTCTACCGAGAAAACCGGTAGCCATCTGTGAACGTTGTATAAAATGTACTAAATATGCCGCTTGTAGACTGCAGGAATCTTTCATAGAGATACACTATAGTAAACAAAATTTTACAATATGGCATCATTGACCTGCGAAGTGTTAAATGTTAGGTGCGAGCATGAACTACAGGCGAGCCAGACTGAACATCGTGTTGTGAGCATGAACCCAACCATGATTTAGCCATCGGCAGTTCGTCTGTCGCATGGCCAACAAAACAATGATGAAGGGGTTTTTTTTTCACATTTGAATTTTAGAAATGCACATATATGTACTAAAAAATCAGAGAGAAAAATAAATAATTGTAGTATTCACATATGTATACCTAACACTGTTCACACAAGTTGAGTGCTTTCCCTCCGTCGTTAGCAACCTTACAGGGCATTCCCCAGCCAGTGTGGCCGTTAACATATTTGCTGTTAGTGGCCGTGACATTTTTCGAATTTTGATTCCAAAAGTGTTCAATTTACCGTGAATAGTCTTTAGTCGTTGGCTCATTTTTCATTCCATTATTAGATGTTAATTCTTCAACTACTATTTCTAAGTGGCGTTTAAGCTTAATTTGTTTTATAACTCATACTCTGCGATACCATATAATTACTATTGTTAGATAATTTGATTTAGCTGGTTAACTTACGACCGTCTCCATGGCGTAGTGAACGTCTCTAACAGAAGATCTGTTCTGACTCGTGGAAGTTGCAAGTATTTCATTGTTTGATTAGCGCAAAATATGGTACATAGGCTCAAGTCTCCTCGTATTTTTAACTTCCAGGGAGGAATAATTAAAATGTTTCTATTTGCACGTAGCGGAAGGATACGTAGTCAGTATCTGAAAGTAGAACGTTAGCAGAACGTTAAAAAAAAAATGACAAGTTATCGTGCTAGGGATATAAGAGTTGATTTCAGCACGATTACTGGGTACAGCGGTTCCCCCTTGATTGGATATATTTTAGAGCGCTGCTCTTGTTTATGTCAGTTCTGTATCCTTCTGTCACGTGGGACAGAGTTGTCGGCATGTATGGCTGACCTCGGCACTGCGGAATGCAGGGGCAAGCCGCTGCACAATCATCAGGCTTGGGCATCGCAGCAGTCCTCTTCATGACGTCAGCTAGGTTACAACCAACCTGGCAGCAGTTCACCCGAAAAAATTAAGTATTTTTACTGAAGTCAGAGATCCAGATTCAGAACGCAGATCGGCGGGATGCTCTGCGCGTAGAGGCTACAAGGCAGCAGGGACAGATGGCTGAGTTGCCCTTATCGCTCCTCGATGCTTGACCTAGAACACGGTAAGCAGTTGCAGACATGCGGACGCAGTAAGCACGTCGGGAGCACGGCCGACGAGTACTGGTAACGTAGCAACTGGAAAATTTCGCGAATTCTTTTTACAAGTTATACTTCAAACTCATGTATATTTCTGTTAAGTTTGCAATTTGTTAAGTTTGTTATACACATCCACGTGAACGCTGAGTCAATAACTTTCCTGCGAGGAAACTAAGAGCGATTCCCGTGCCGCCTGATCTGGCGTCAAGATGATTGCTCACTGGGACAACGGAAAATGAGCAAATACCAGGGGTTCGAAAACACGCGTGGCTGTGGATTCTGGTCCACAGGCGGTCAACTGTCTCTAGCAATGGGCGAGATACGCAGTCCTGAGTTGGTGTGGCAGCCGCAGACTGCGAGAGCAAGAAGAGAACTGAGCACCCCGAGAAAACCGCTGTGCCACAGTAGGGCCTACTGGCCGTCGCTCTAACAGTGCGCGGACTTACGGCTCGCCAGGTCGGGATTCGAACCTGGGAGCTCAGTAACAGCAGGCCACAGTAACAGCAGGCCAGCCAGGATTCGTTATGTTAGTAACCACCAAAAAAAACCTCACCCGGGTAACATGCCTCTGACTGCAAAGAACCTCGGGACGTTCTCTCGTCTTAATCACTCTAACAATAACTGTAATTTGGAAGCAACATAAGCGTTTTCGTGTCATATTCTGTGATGTAAAACATAACTCTGGAACTGCGCATGCCCAGTATAACATTTATTTTAATTACCTACGCTCATTGAAAAAAATGTTCTAAAAGTTATGTTGCTCAGCAATGGAAACAATTATACCAATATGTGTTAAAGTTTTCTGCAGCTGCAGGCATGCACTAATTAAGTTGGAACCAACTTGCACATCTGTCAGAGAAAAGACTGATGTTTCATTTCCCTGTAAGTGAGCGCAGAGGCATTGTAATTCAGAGGTCGGAAAACCACTTCCGACTCCGAAGTTTGGATCGCATACATTTCACTCACCCACTCGACAGGCGACGGATTTAGAGCGTGTTTCAGTTTTGACATTCTATCCGAAGTGAGATGGCACGGTTATCTCTAGTTCTCTTGTACGTTTCCTGAAATATATATACATTCTGCAGGGACACGTCGCTTCTTCCGTACGTAGCGCTTTGCGTCATCGCACATATGTCGTGAAAATCGATACGTGAACCACGCAATGGATTTCTTAGAAGAGGAACTTCAAAACGTCTTCCTAGACAGGCCGTTCAACTAACCGACTAACTTTCCCAAGTGGTCGAAAAGGACATTATGCGGAGACGATCGCTGCAGTGCTGTATTGATATCCCGCACACTTTCTTTGCAAACCGCACATCTAGAATAAGAATATTTGCCAAGCTTCAGAACAGGGTAGACTCAACTTATCAGAACTACGCGTTTCACTTCATTGTTTTATTTGCTCAGGTAAATGTTTCTGTTTTTCTTCTCAAAAAAATGGAACATATTTTCTATGATTTCAAAATACTTTCTCTCATGTTATAACTTTATGTTTCCTCTAATGTCTAATAAAAACATATTCAACCTTATTTTTATACAACCTGCTGTCCCCTTTATGATGTAACTGATTTGCGACAAAATGGATTCTATATTGAAAATTGGAAATCACCCCACACAACCTTCAGCCTCCGCCTAGCAGCAAGTTTCTTTATTTGTGGAGTTGAGGAAGAGGACAGATTAATCTCTAAGGTCGACACTAGCTATCACATCAAATACAGTATCGCCTCTACATAAAAACCACTGAACTGGTGTGAAGCAACCTGCAACTATAGCACTTTAGGCTGTCACGCGTCTGTTGTTTTATTGGAGGAAAGTTTGAAGCGAATTTGATTGTAGTAGTCCGTACTACTTCCAAATTTATAAAAAAAAAAAACTATTTCCAGATTCACGATGATGAAAATCACAAGATAAATGGTAAAGTGTAGTTCCACAATCTTTTTTCTTTTCTTTTTCAGGGTATAGCATATACTTCAGCATTCGTAAGAGAGTGCTTTTGATTGGAGATCTACTCGTTCCGGGAGCAATTCAAATATTGTTGAACGTGTTATATTGAAGGAACACGATCTGCTATAGTAACTACGTCTATAATTAGGACCATAACAAACAATTACGCTTGTGTTACTATCTACGATTGATAATGTTTACTTCAGAGAGTAGCGACAACTAAACTGCTTACCATGAACAAAACTATGGTTTTTGCAACTTTTTCCGCCCTTAATGCTCTAGTCTAGAAATAGCGGGTTGGACTATGTTGGAGTGAGCAATAATACTTATATAATGCACTATATCTTGAAGGCAAGAAATTTTTTCGCTTTGTCGCCTTCATCACCGTGGAAAATTTTGAACCATCATTCGAAACTAACGCATTGCACACATTTCTATAGCATATCGTAAGTGCGCAGAAATGTTGAAGCATTTCTAGGACGCACGCTCCTAGCTGTTAGTGACTACGACGAGTGTGTCTGTTTTGCCATCATGAACAAACATTTTATGGCCAGTACAAAATGGTTTTATGTGTGTCGCCAAAAATATTTTGACTTGGTTAATTTTCCCAATTTGTTTAAGGTCGTTTGGCAAACGCGGTGACTAAGTACGTGTTTGATTGGTCTATAGCTGTGCCCTGCGTTCTCGAGTTTCCGAAGCAAACTCGCCACGACAACTATAGACAGTCGCTTGGTAGGTTTACATAGACGTGGCCGTATCACAGAGTAGTTAACAATACAGAGGTGAAACGCCAACTCCGGCTGCACACGCCGACAAAATGGCGTCACCGGCCAGCAACATGTCGGAACGCCATTCGCCAATCAGCGCCTGGCATCCTTCTTGCCAGGAGACAGCACAGCCAATAGGTAATCTTCCGCAGCACGCAGTAGCCAATCAGGCACAAGGACTGTTCCCAAAGCTTAGTCGCGGTATATTCACACTTTTAGAATCCAACCTTTGAAAAGTAACACCCTGTATGACGCGTTTGGTTAGTTCCTTGATATAACACGTCTCACAGGCGTTTTATATTTCTGTTAACACACAATTATCTCATGTTTCATCCACAAGTTGCAATATTTCCTTTATAATTGACATTAATAAAAACAGAGAGAAAATAGGTGTGTTGGTAATACCTAGTACGGAATAGTACTCATACAAATAAGTGCGCAAAAATGTGGTACGTTGTCCCTCTAATGTACTTTTTTATACTCGGTTAATATTTGTTTGCATGAGGTGGTGGAATAGTCTGGAAATAATAGAAGTTTAGCAGTTGGGAGTAACCATGAATGACGTATATACACTCAGAGTGGCCAGGAAATGTTTCCTGCAGGATACAGTATTTGTCACTCTCTCCCGAGGAGTCAGGGGTGCACAAGTAGCCTGCCACGCTTGGCGCGCGCCTTGCGTACTCACCGAGGTCTTACACCCCCATATGGTGGCGTATTCATGCATAAACGGAGGGGAACTACGGAGTTATTAACCAGTCCGAGAATCATCTCAAAACGATCTTTACTAAGACACAATCTGCATTAGAAACAAATTGCGATGTGGCACGAGCGGTTACGTGTGGAAGATGGCCTGAATATCTGGAGAGGATGGAGAGTTGAGAGATCCGGACGGCTATCAACCCTTTCAGACCCACTTTAATTTACGGTTTTAGGTGTTGCAAACAATTTTTTTAATGATGCGTGCTGTACTTTAGTCGACACAACACTTATGTCGTTGCCAGAGCCAATGAGCTGTAGGCTATATGTTCGGCTACAGTTATATGACCCAATTACGACCTGGACCAGTAAGACGGTTTGCCAATCATTGAACCCACAAGTAAGATTATTAGTGATTGAGCTTCGCAGTGTGCAGTACACACCACAAATTATCTATACGTCCATAATGTACACAGCTGTGTGCACTGGGTCTGAATGTGTTAACAGCGAGGTCATGAGAGCCGATGAGGGTGAAGTGAGTTGAGTATGGAGCAGCGCCGGAGTACATGGGCAGGGGAAACGGGAGACCCCTGAGAAAACCCGTCGACTAGTGCCATCATCCGGAACGATTTCCACGTGCGGAAATCCGGGGCGACACCGCCGGGAGTAGAACCCGATTCGTCTTGGTGGGAGGCAAGCAGTCTAACCACTACACCACCGTGCTGCCGGGAACTGAATGTCTAGGGGACGAGATAAAGAGTACTGCATCTTATTTACGGGAACTTGTTTAGCATTTCAGAGTAAAGAACCCTCCTTAACTTCTTGCACTTACTATAATCCTTAAAGAGTTACTTTTGCAACAAATTAGTTAAAGTATTTCCACGTCTTAAGGACAGATAATTAATTTGATGATTGAATTCGTGGTTATAGTGATCGATTTTAATTTACCTTGCAGCCGAAATTCACGTTAAAGAAAGACATTGCATATTTATGACAATATTTTGCGTCATTAAGAGAGCTTGAAGTCAATATTAATATTTTTACGCCATAGAGATATGCAGTGCAATGAAACAGAGAATTAACGATTATTATCTTTAAAGTTTAATGGCAATGGTGATGCCAGATTGCTGTGAATATTTATATGGACGGTAGTATCCACTGACGAAACTGAGACTAAGACCAAAACAAAGTAGCTGATAACCAATCAAATTCCATAAGATGAAGTAGAGTCTCTTTTTTTTTTTTGTTATATGTATTGAGTCTATACTGTTCTCATCTTGTGTCCTCTGATAATGTTTTTTTGTTGGTTTCAGTATTGCAGTTTGTCATTTCTCCGTGTATTTTTTGTGTTTACATATTTCTGATCAATTTGTATGCGTGTTGATAAGATAACACTTTTCTCCTCTTCTCTGTTAATTTTTGCTATTATGTATAGTGTTTTCGCTTTCATTTCCTTGCTGTATCTCCTGAAAATGGGATTTTTTCTCTGTGAGTTTTACGGCTCGTCTTTTCTCTGTTCTTTTTTTGTAGTGATAGTTAATTATTTTTTTATCTGTATTCAAACTCTAACCTGAATTCAATCTTCTCCTAATTTCTGTTCATTGTAGTTGTTGTCCATTACTTTTGTCTTGTCCAGTTTATTGCAGTTCGCTCGTTTCTTCTATAACTCCTAGCTTTATGTCGTTCATTTTGAAGGAATTTTTTGGTTTTCGGTTTCTTTGTTTTACCATTATTATTATTATTTTTGGCGAAGGATAGCCAGGGATTTATTAAGTCCTCGGCTATTGGCAAATAAACTTTAATTTGCGCTTCAACTAATTATTGATTTTGTGTGTAAATAAGAATGTTAATAAATATTTCTACACTTGTGCCAGTACTCACAAGTCAGTTAAGCCCTTTTGGAGAAAAATCTGTACAGTGCAGTTTTCTGTCCCTGGTGGCCACAGTTTTGAGGCGATTTCGACGGGATTTGACATGGTGGTGCATAACAGAATTTTCAAACGAATCAGCATTACATATTTTGTAACATAATTGCATGCATACTTACCACTTAATTAATCATCGTAGTAATAATTGTCATTAAAACAATGCACAATACGTTACAAATACTTTTAATTTCGGCCTACAATAAATGCATACTAGGTATTATTATTTTTATTTTTCCTTCAATTTTAATATTATATCTAGTGAAATTATTAAACTTAACTAAGTATAACTTTAATAAATATACCCAACTTACTAAAATATCAGAATTCTATTAAAAATTTACACTTGCAATTAAAATAAATTAATGTATTGATTGTTAATTGCAATTCTGCAAGCTTAAGAAACCTTCGTGACATAAACAGTGTCATACTCATAAATCAAATAATGAGGGATGAATAGTGGTGGCGATAAAAATGAGAAAAATCTATATATATAAATTACGTCCATATTATATATACACAGTCCAAGAAAACATAAATGATGTGTAAACATTCTACGTTATTTTATTAATATACAAATAATATTTATTAATTTATATTAATATATATCGACATTCAAATAATTATTCATGACTGTATATTTTCTACACTAGGTTTATTTTTAAATTTTATAGCAATTCGATCATTTATTAGCTGGACATATTTTAATTAATGCGATTCCTATAAATTGTTACCCGTTATATTCGAAATATACTTTTCAGTTATAGTGTTAAAGTAAATCACTCTGTTTTTAATATTTCTTAAAATTGTAAAAGAAGGGCAAAATTTATGATGATAATGTGTAACAGCTGATACTTATCACTCTATTCCTAAAAATAAATAAGTAAAATCCCGCTGCAGGAGTGCCACAACAACAGACTTACAAGGCTGTCACTAGTTAAATTAACTAAAACTAAAGATGTACCATAAAACCGAAATACCACTTCGCCGAGTGCACTAACGCCGAAACGTGAATTAGCCACAATGAATGTTATGAGCATGTTGCATACCTTCCAGGCATTAGAACTCGACTTTGAAATGTAAATGTGTTGTTTTTGTGTGTGAAAGAGCAGCATTAGCAGTATTACTCCACTGAGGCACTGATACATAATTATATCACAGGGTATGCAGTATGGAGGTAGGGTAGTGACGTTACCGAACGTTGATTTCAAAAGTGAGTGAGCGAATGAAGAGATTTGGGTGGCTCCTAACATAGAGGTCTTGAGAGCGCAAGAGGGTGAAGTGAGGCGAGTATGGAGCGGTGCCGGAATGAAGGGGCGGAGGAAACGGGAGATCCCGAAGAAAACCCGCGGCATCGTCCGGCACGATTAACACATGCGAAAATGCAGGAGTGACCCGTCCGGGGACTGAACCCGGTTCGCCTTGGTGTGAGGCGAGCAGTCTAACCGCTCAGCCACCGCGAGCCCTGATTTCAAAAGTGTTCGGTTAACTGCGAACAGCGTATAGTTAAGTATAAGGCTAGCGACGAGGCGGGATTGTGTTGTCGGTCGATACAGCCCCGGCACAGAGAGGGGGACAACCCAGGTGCTCGCTAACGTCCCCTCCCTCCAACTTTCTCCGTGACCTAGTGCCGCCAAATAACTTCCGATGTTGGCACTCAGCTTGGGCTGCACCTCAATCAACATTCATCTGCACTTGCAAAACAAACCTCGCGTGGCTACAATCTTCTTTTCCGCTCGTATTTGTCAAAATCTCACAATCAATTCCTTAACACATTAACGTTCATATTCGTAAAAATATCGTAAGCAATTGTCAACATTTTTGTTATTAAATACATATTCGAATTGAACAAATCTGAGCTTACGACAGTGACCCGGCAGAGAACTACGATTAAAGGACGAATCGCAGTGTTTTGGGCTGTGCTTACATAGCGCATGTTCTGTTTAAAGTGTGTGGGTATACAGTAAGGTGTTATCAGTGAACATCAGAACAACATCGGACATCCCCTTCACCTCTCTAGGAGGAGGATCAGGTGTCGCGCACTACAGTATGAAGGAAGGTTGTCTACTTGCTAGAGGTGTGGGTGCATTGCTACGCCCTGGTACGTGAACTTGGTACCCGCGCGTGTCCCCAGGAAGGCTGGGTCAAGTATCACACGTCACCTCTCCCCAGCAAGGCGGCACCACCTACCCGCATATGTGTAGCAAGTTTGAGGCTCGGCGCCACGGGAGTGATAAGGACGACACTGACACACGTACCTAGTGCCACTTCGCCCCTACGTGCAAGGCCGGTTAACTGACGTGCAGTGTTTTCGCTTTAAGTATGTCACTTATTCTGTCATTTTGCTGCTGAAAAATCTGAAGCAAAGTTCAGTGCATGTCCCTTTTAAAGTTTGCCATGTTTGTGACAAATGCATTGTGATATACATGTTATGTGGAAAAGACGGTTTTGGTTATGTTCGAAGACTTGGAAATATAATTTATAACGCACGTGATGTGCTAAGTGCATGATTTGTTCTTCATCTGAAGAGTTTCCTTTTCGAATATCTTCACAATGTGAACACGCGTATTTCAAACACACTACAACACATTTCAAATTTGAGGACGGCGGCGTCCTTAATCAGAAGACAACGACGCCGCATGTCTCTCCGTGCCACTAGGGATCCTCGCTGCTAGAGAAGGAAGTATCTACCTCGTTGGTCTAGGCCTGTAGAGAGACAGATATACCTAGTCTATTAGCGGTTTATTCACAAGTTTTGAATCAAGCCTGTGAAACACCACTGTTGTTTTTATAAGTATGTCAGGTATCACAAGCATTTTATATTTATGCTAACATAGAAGGACCCTATTTTTATGCATTGAACTTTTACTTTTATTTTACCTATAAATTTTAATATTTAATTTATAATTAACATGGTTAACAACAAGGAGAAAACCGCTGTGTTCGTAATACTTGATGATAAATAGTTCTCACGAAATGTATCATTAAAGTGAGTGTGCGAGAATGCGGTGCGCTGTCCCTTTGGTGTAATATTCTAGACTCGGTTGATCTTTGTTTGCACGAGGCGGAGGAATATCTTGGAAGCAGGGCTTCAGAAATGTTGGAAGTAACCGTGACTGGACTATAGCCCCAAGGTCCGACCACACGTCGGTGCGTTTGACTACTGAGCATGAAGCTGTTATGTAGATACGAAGGAACTTTTTTCGGCCTCGGCTTTGGCAAAGGACACTCCACTGCAAACCCCATAATAAGTGACATTCTCGACTAAACATGACACGTTTGAAAGGGCCCCGTAGGTATGCTGCATGTTTTATCGAGAACTCTTTACCCGAGAGTGTAACACCGCGGCTAAGTCTAGTGTTACTAATGCACACATGATTATCACGCCATTACAATCGACGAAAATGCCATGGCGCTCGCTAACTTCCCGATGATGGACGACGTCATTACCTGCCAAATGTCCATCGGCGGCAGATATCGTAGTTTCTGACGATTTGCAAATAACCTCATTCAATTCCCGAGTTGCAAGGACAAGTAAGTACGATATGTCCTAGATTTTATTACGTCTTACACGCTATTTTACACTAGGGGTTACATGAAGAAATGTTACCTGCAGTTCAGAATCATTTTGTATTTCAAATTAGAGGACAAATAATTAACGAACCATCAGCACACGAAGTTAACGTTGGCTAAAGTTGGTAAACTGTTTTAGTATACGTGCCATTGTTACCTTAAATATTTATAAGACCACCATTTTGAAAGTATCAAAGATACTATAAACTTAAACGTTTTTGAGGCCCAACAAAACACTGCCTACATATATACAAATTAGGTTGCGGTGGGTTGAGTAGTTCCCGAGATATTATATAAAAAATTGTATTAATTCAGGCAGAGCTGTGTTCTAGGAGGGGCTGTTGAGATCGTGAGTTTCTGACATTAGTTCTGAGTGTTTGAACTGTCAGTATACCAATATTCGTTCAAACCAGTTCAGTGTTTCCTGAGACATGAAATAGCTCCTACAATTCATTTTGGAATGCTGGTTTGGCATGCTAGAGAGCTGTAAAAGTGTTATATACTTAATAGGTGCTATAAATGAATCGAGTTTCGTGAAATACGGTGCACGGATTTAAATGTTTCTAGCGACACGCAACCTTGTTTAAAGACACACACAGGAAAATAATGTTACAAGCTTAGCTTTTCTT
The DNA here is from genome assembly GCA_002778355.1 of Clitarchus hookeri. Classification (NCBI taxonomy): domain Eukaryota; kingdom Metazoa; phylum Arthropoda; class Insecta; order Phasmatodea; family Phasmatidae; genus Clitarchus; species Clitarchus hookeri. The sequence goes on along the minus strand of NQII01006013.1, from coordinate 21,639 downwards.
CGTAAAGTAGGCTAGCGAGGTAGAAACATCGCCTTACTTAGAAGCAGCAGGCACGAACAAAATGAGATTAGCGGACGGCATGTCACCGGCTGGGATGAACCCAGGCGGCGTATCAATGACGACTGATTACAGCGACCTTGGTCGCCACCGATGCCGGTACACAGCTGAATGGCGCCCTTCGCTGAATAGTCAAAGCGGCATCAAGTATTGGATTTCATTCCACGTTATACGAATGAATCCCGCGTAATGTCATTCGGATGGTCTTCTGCGAGTCTGAAGAAGACGTGGGGAGAGACTTCGTCCGACAGCTGTGAAATATACGGTTGCTTATGGACCGTTATGGCGTGGGCAGGCACAAGTCTTGACAATAAAACCGATCTCCTGATCATTCGCAATGGATCATTAACCGCTCGACGGCACACTGACGAGATCTTAGTGCCACATGCTATTCCTCACGTGAGGCAACTCGGATAAAACGCAGTATTGATGCATGATAACGCTAGAGCTCATGATGCCAGCATCGCAGGAGAACCACGCGCTACAAATGGAGTGGCCATCCAGGAGTGCCGCCATGAATCCGACTGAACACGTCTAGGACCAACTGGAGCAACGCCTCCGAGTGAGAAACTCACCAACCCAAACTCTACAAGCTCTTGAAGACGCCCTTCTGGAGGAGCAAGGACCTTTGCCTCAACTGAACATGCGGCGCCTTGTCAGAAGAACGAGAAAGCGTTGCGAAGCTGTCATACATGCGAGGGATGCAAATACACCTTATTAAGACGCTTAATTACCAAGTAGCCATTTTGGTGTAGGACCAGAAACCACATTGTTTTTGACACGTTGTGCAAAGACGTCATGCATTGAGCGTCCAAAGAACGCTTTTGATTTCAATTCTTAATTGTTGCAAAGAAGATGGTTTGTTTCTACTGAGTGCCTGTTTTTATTTCAATATGTATGCGTATCGTGGGCGTGTGAACATCTTAAGATATGACCAAATATCTTTTTTGAGCATATGATTCACGATTTTGCCTGCGATGGTTTACTCTATTCATAACTGAACTGTTATCGTAGCTGGAAGTTAGGGCAGAGAGTAGTTCTACTCCGGTTAGGAACAACACGAGATATCTTAAAGCAGAGTTTGAAATAGGGAACATTTCCGCCGCAAGGTGCGCTACTGTTCCAAAGATGTCACTATTAAGCTGGCGGTAAATGGAGAAACTCGGTTTATTTTTGTGTAAAGGACGTTCTTGTCTCGAATTGTGATTTATGTATATTTCCCCCAGTCAAAATTGCAAACATTAACTTTATTCCGTAACTATTATTCACGCTTTCCGATGATGTTTACAAGAGCAAACAGTAAAAATACAACTGCGATTGAAACGGGGCATTCATAAGCAAGATTAATTCAATGGAAAAACGTTACGAATTTAAGTGCGATAAAATATAGCTGTGATGAAAAGCAACTTTGTACTTTTCTCGTCGCCCTTACAGAAACTGCTTAGGAAATCCCTGAAAATAACATTTTATATTTTGGATTCAGTTTTAATATTTAAATAAAGTTGAGTTGAGCTATTTGGGCGGCTCTCAACAACGAGGTATTGAGAGCGAATGAGGGTGAAATGAGGTAAGAATGGAGCAGCGCAGGAATGCAAAGGCGGGGAAAACAGGAGATCCCCGATAAAACTCACTGACCAGCGGCAACGTCCGCCACGATTCCCACATGCGAAAATCCGGAGTGATCTGGCAGGGGATTGAACCAGGTTCGCCTTGGTGGGAGGCGAGCAGGCTAACCACTCAGCCGCTGCTTTTACACGACGCAATATGCATGCAGAACGGCACGAGAATATCTCACGCAAAGTAGATATCGTACGAAAACAGGAGATACACGACAATATGCTATTTCCAGGAGATCTTTGCACGAAAAGAGTGATTCTGTTGGTCGTTCTCTCCCAGTCCCGAGATGTGGGAGAAGAGATTACTACTGCGCGAAGAGGAATCAGGCCAAAAATATCCACTGTGAAAAGATATAAAAAAATTTCGATTTAGAAATGAAGTGGCGTTCAAAGAGTGATGCGAGAATGTTGGACCAGTACAAGAAACATCCATCATGTTATATTTAATAGCCACTATTTTAAAACTGCGTGTGTTCATGAGACATAAATATTAAAATTATGCCTAGTTAAGATTTTCAGAGGCCATCAACGTTTCTCATGCAAGGAGGCATTTTTCTGCAAGTTTGATCTGTGGACTCATTTCTCGTGGGTTTTTTTTCTGATATTCCAGCATGAGATGTCTCATGCTGGGAACCGTACTAAATCCATTTTGGGTCGTGGGTAAGCAGCTTTAGAAAGACCTAGGTTAGACCCAGGCACTGTTCTCGCCTCTGTAGTCACTGAGAATGCCGCAGATTGCAGCACGTCAATGTCCTACAAATGAGCAAGTCACTACGTTTATTTGCGAGGCCGTGGTTGGGCCTCCTAAACAACATTGTCATAATCATTATCGAGTTATGGCACTGGTAGTAACTCTTTCTTCACATGACCACAGAGAGCACATTTCGAACATGTTATTTACAAAGAGCTACAAGTCAGTACATCACACTATTAATATTAGTTAACACACAATAGTTAGCACTGCGATATTTACCATCTGTGTTCTGTGATAAATAACGGAAAGAGATAAAGACAAATAGAAATATAAAGCTTAGAAAATTTTTTATGTATTTGATGAGTTCAAATTAAAGTTATCTCATAGATTTACAAAGTTAATAATTTTAGTTTGAAATAATGAAAGAAAATCACTTGAAATTACCATAGGCGCAGAATAAATTGAAAATTGTTTTGTGAGGTATTCTAACTTAAATGTTTATACACCCGTAATTATGAAAATAAGTGTTTGACTCACTTAAAACATATTAATTGTTCTTGCCTACCGCAGTACTACTTGTTTGCAAAATTTGGTAAGAACCGATTAATTTATTCTCGAGATATGAAATGAAACTAAATTTTTTCATGTATAGCTATTATACAAAATGGCTCACAAAACAGACTTTGTGCATACAAATTCTATATTTGTAATAGATACTGCGAGCATGCAACGCTAATTTGAAATAGATGACATGGTTTCGAATATATAGTACACTAATCTAAAACGTGAAAATAGCTACCATTTAGAAAATAAATGCATGACCCACTTAAAATAAACCAATTTACAACATCTGCCGTAGTTATTACCTCTTTGCCAAATATGGCAAGAATCGGTAAGCTGTTCCTCGAGATATTGCCAAAAACCTTTATTTCTTCACGTAGTGCTATCTTACAAAATGGCAGACAATTGTGGCTATCTGTTGGCGAATATGATGCCTGTAACATATTCTTTCAGTATACTAAGTTTGGACGAAATTGCCCGAACGGTATTATATATATAGAAAATAAACATAAAATATTTGTATAGTCGACATTTTGAAAATGTGCTTTATTTATTAAAATTACATACATTTACATGGCATACCTTAGTATTATTTATGTGCAATATTAGGCAAGAATAGGTCCAGTAATTTTCGAGATACAAACGTAAAATATTAATTTCTTCATGTTTTGCTTATCTTCCAAAATGGCAGACTAGCTACGATATGTATCTATAAGTTCAATGCTTACGTGATTCACTGTCAAAATACAAAATTTGGTTTAAGTCAGTTAAATGGTTCCTGAGTCATAGTGTATCACCCTAAATTTTAAAATGGCCACCATTTTGAAAACAAAAAGCACCCGGAATGGTTGAAAACTATAAAAGTAGGATGTCCTTACTTATTACTATACATTATATGTATCGAGTTTGGTAAAATTATGTTAGTGCATTCAAAAGTTTTTATGGGGAGGGGCACACACAACCACACAACAAGAAAGTGATCTCATAAATTTATCTTCCTTCGAAAAGTAGGCTGAAAATTACATAATAGAAGATCCTATCAAGAGTGTAGAAAATTAACTTCCTGGTAGCGGCAGCAACGTAAGTTACGACGTTTAAATTGGGCCGTTTCCGCATCACACTTGTTATACGATCCAATAAAGTAACAGCTTGGCTCGGTTACCGATCAAAATGTCGGCCTCCGCAGTTTGACAACAATCTGATTGGAGGCATGGTGGAAGTTCTGGTTAATGGAAATGAATGCGCATTCGCACTCTCTCCGGTAACCGTAATCCGGGTTGACTTCCGGTGGTGAGTGACTTGCAGTTACTGGTTGTGTTGCACCTGGACGTAGCGACATGTATTCCCAGGAGGCCTCTCTGGCTTCTACGGAAGTGCAGGCATTTCACTCGCTCACGGGGACTGAATTAATGCAAACTCTTTCGTGTCTCCGGGAGAATGCAGTCTTCCAGAGAATGCATAGAAAGTGTATCAAGCATCTACATAATGGAACGAACACGGTACTTGCGAAATAAGAGCACAGGAAAGAAACAGACATAGAGTATTCTGTATTTACTTTCCGATTATTGACAGGCCACGTGTTGCTCAGATACCTGTCAATTTCAGACGGGATAAAGAACTGGTAATACCAACTATTATTTTCACGACTCGTATCGTAAAAATAATTAAATTGGCGCTCCCGTCCGATCCGATGCCATAACACAACGTAATATCGCCCTATCCAACCAATGCCGACAAAACTCGGGTGTAATCGAGGTCCGACAATTACAGGGTCATGTGCGACAGGTTTTACAGCGCCTGGAGGTATACGCAACCCGCCGTACTTGCGCCTGAGTGTGTATGCAGCACGCAGTCGGCGAAGGAAATATTGTTCCGTGCTTTCTTCTAAGATCCGCCTACCTGGCTGGCAGCGTGTGAAACCTGCATTCAATATGCTGATCTACAGAGGGAACACACACGCCAAACGAACAATGTGGAGTACTTTCAAGACTTCGCGCACATTAGATACACAATTTCACAGCACTCCAACATAGCTACAAACGGCTTCGCAAAGCGCCGTATATAAAAATATACGTCTCAGATACATACAAAACTACTGAACCATGCCACAGTCTCGTAAGCTGAAATGAAGAACGTTTTTATTAACATGAGACAGTATGTGTTTCGCCCAGTTTTGATACTTCAATCGTCTAAACGACTAACGGCGCATTACCAGGTACTTCAAGAGAAACTACGAGCATTCCGGAATAGCGATGGACAGTTCCCAACCTTTCTAGCGTTCTACTGAATTCGGAGTGAACACGGGTCTGTACCAAGATGGCTTTGCTCACCGATGTATACACAGAAGTTCCGGTCAGGACACTGTAATGACTGTCTTTATAATGTTAGTTTCAAAAATACTAAGAAGTATGTTGTGGTTGTACAATTAGTTTTTAATTACTTCACATCTGGAACTGAGTACGAAAACAGTGATTATTTTATTATAAAGAACACAAAGTTTTCCTTTTTATGCAAAATAAATGTGTCATCCCCACGAAACATTTGGTAGAGTATATTTTAGATACATGTTCTTCAGTGAGAATATTTTTTTCCCACGGTGTACATTTTGGTATTTCCAGTTGAAACTTGAGCTGCTTTAAGAAGGGCAGCTGTGAATTATGCTTTCAAAAATTTAAAAATTATTGAAAAGTAATTAATACTGCAAACAGTCGCAAAGAGCCACGCGCAAATAACTAATAGGTACAAATTGATAGATAATCGTTAGGCGTAGTGAAATTTCGCGAGAAGATTTCAAGACAAGTTATATTTGAAAACACTGTAGGGTGGTTTAGTTATCTTGATAGGCTGAAGTATTTGCTGACACGTGTTAACTGTCTGCACACGAATTACGTAGGAGCCGTGCCGATGTTGCCGAATTCTGAGTGGCGAGGGCAAATATGAAAACGCCTCCTCAAGCAGACAGCAGCCAATGGCAATAGACCAACTGCTGTTGGCTGCTTATAGTATTGAAGTCTACCATCTACATATATTTTTTTCTCGAATACTCACTAGCTATAATATTCGTACCAAAGAGGTTGGTGATGTAGTTGCTCCAGGGTGACGTACGTAATACTCTCTCGGGAGACGTTGACCCCTTCTCGTCCTCTGTGCCCCGCTGTGCCTTAGATGGCCTCACTTTCCCTGCACAACACTGCGTCGCTACGCCTGCAGTATAGCCTTGTCACAACACCACCAGGCGTGTTGATCTCACCTCGCAGAACCACACGTGATCAATGATATTATCTTTCGTAAAACAAAAATCCTCGCACAAAACCGCATACGATCTCATCTAAAGAGTGGGCGGTATAGTTGCATAGAAGTGCAATGTAGAAAACTGTTAGCAATTTTAACAGTATTTTTTAATTCATGTTCCACCTTTCCCCTGTGTCAACAACACGTTCATTTCCTACCGTTTGCACTGTAGTTAATATGGTTTCCCTTATTTTACATTTCGTTTCAATTAATTTGGTAAATTATATTTTGAAACTCGCATGTTGCAATATGTTTCAGAATACGTGTCCATTAAAATATTTATAGAGTGCAATCATGTGTGAAAGTAGCAATTCCACCCTTTGAAATTTATAATACTGGAAAAACTTTACCAGATGTGCTGCAGGGTTATAGACCATAGTAAAACTTAGACGGATGAACATTATTATGTGATTTAGCTGAGAATAAAACCTAAAATTCCACCGGAGAACTCTAAATAAACAAAGACAGTAAAATATTGCTTGAAATTAACTTCATATTATTTTTTCCATCTAATTATACTAAACTAGTATCTACGCTTCCTATTAATCTACATAAATATTAAAAAGGATGTGAAAGTTCGATTAATTCCCATTCACTTACACTTTCTCTCGATTTAAGTCGTTTTGCATTTGTCCCCATGAATGTGTCAAACTGTAATAGGGAATATCACTTCCAAAATGTTACTTGCGCGACACACGGCGACAGTCTTTACGTTCAGCGATATATTTCTACAACTAAGCACGGGTGTTAGGAAAACGAAATGTCACTGTTTCATGCTGATGCGATTTTGGCAGTTCTACTGACGACGTTAGAATACGTATTGAGGACATACTCAGAAGATGACAATCAGCCCAACTATCCATTACTCTATCAGGGTGTCCACTGGGCCTTAGAAAAAAATCCCTGATATTGCTAGGATTTCCCTAGTTTCCAGGATGACAATATAATTCCCCGATATTTACAGGTTTTGTAGGATTTCCAGGGCCAGTCTTGCCGCCGACTGCCTGTCAGTTGCAAGAGCTGCGAACTGTCGGCCCGCAGTACGTAGAGATACTGTCTGGCAGTTGCAGTCACATAACTGACATTCAGCCAGCAGTGTTATAGAAATAAACCGCCAGTTGTTTGCACACCAGAGAATGCTTCCTGGCTTCTGCGACGGAAAGCAATTTTCACCACTTAGGGATCTGGAGTATATATGCGAATTGTAAAACCGCAATACACCGTCATATTTTAAATATTTTTTTGTAAATGCATGTATATGTGACACACTAAGTCTCCCGGCAGGCTGACAAAATCTGACGAAATATCCAGAAGCTAATCACAAAGCCACTTTGATACGGTAACTCAGTGTTTTCTTTCCCACCACGATCTGAACAGATCACCGTTTAACGAAATGCATGTGGCTGTAAATGAAATTATTTAGTAAGCTGCTACGGTCTAACGAATCACTGGAACAAGCCTGGAATAAATATAATTTGTACTCGAAATCAGACTTTATTTCGTAGTTATAGTTTTCGTAAAATCAATTGTTACGATTTTTTGAAATAAAATTCGTGATCTAAATTGTAGCAACGGTTGATATGAATTATTATTAATTCAACCGATTGCTTTTCCTGCGTTAATTTTCTCAACGCGCTTTCTGAACATTCAAACAAACATTAGCATTTTAGATTCACTGACGAGTGTACCATTAACCCAAAACCCCTCTATACACAATTTACTGTACAGACGCTCGCAGGTAAAATGTAATGGACTCTCCTGGGACGACGTTTTCATGTATTATCAGCTGTAGACCTATATGCAGTAACAATCCTTCTCCATTTTCAACATCACTAATAAACTTCCCTGCAGCCTTAAACTAAAATACGCAATATAATAAATTATGAATAAAATGTATCCATGTAAAGTTGCAATTTCCTGTGCAATAGTTCAGTTGTGGAAAATACTTTTTTCTCAGCACAAAATTTTTGTGCAATTTAATGCTACGTTTTTCAAATAACGGTTGATCTTAACAATTTCCTCACATGATCGCTACTTATACAAGGCAAATAACAAATACTCTCCCATTCGCTAGCTTATTTTTGCACGCTGGAATAACTTTGTGTTGACAAAAACAGAGCGACGGAATGTATGGTTTCCATGGGAATGAGTAAAGGCGGCTTAGCCTGTTACTATTTCATTGATTGGCTGCAGCCCCTAGCAAGCACATTCGCAAGTAATGGAGGACAGCTGAGAAACTGTTCGAAATCGAATACAATTTATAAAGATATGATATCGTTGCTTTTAACTTAGGGCTAAGACTGCCTTGTACAGTTTGAAATGTGTAATAAAAACTATACGCTGATAAATAAATTAGTGCTAAGAATATTTTACTTGACACATTCCATTTCACAGTTTCATCACGAACACAGCACACACTCCAAACTCGATACACCAACATGAATGATTCTTGTAGGCACATGATAGTATTTTGGGATTATTTTATTTACGAATTATTGTCCACTGTCAGACCTGTGGACGTTTTTCACTATCGATAATCACTAACCTTTGTCAATTACTGGTCGGTTCGCGGCAAAACAAAGTGAAGCGATAATTTTTCCTCAGCACCGACGTTTTAAAACGCAGGAATTCTTCTAGGAAAGTATAGATTTTTTGACGAGAGTTACATAACCGACGCAGGACTAGTAGATCTCGCGCACAACTCGAGCTGCGAAATGCAGGCAGGCAGGCGACGGGAGTAGGTCTGGCAACATGACAACATGGCGGCCGCGCGGCGCCAGAGCCATCTAGCGGCAGCGCCGCCAAGCTCGTCGCCTCCCTCCCTCCCTCGCTTCCCGCCCCGGCGACTGTGTATTGATTCTCCCCGCAGCGCGGCGGAGGCTGCCGAAACTCACCGCATATTTCGCTAAATCTCGCCTCTCGTGGTGATTTGTCCTCTGGGGGTGTGTTCCACCCTCGCAGGGGTTGCACGCTCCTCATTGGGCTTGTTTCTGTCTCGTCCAAACAGATCGCTCCGGCAGCTTGAAGTGGTCCACGCTACATCCGTCCTACTGACTTCTGTACAGATCTGATCAATACGTCCAGCCAGCAGCTTGCAAGCTCCAAGCAAACGCAGTCCTGGGCAGTGTCCCCGTCTAGATTAAATATAACACCTCCATGGGCTGGGACGTGCCAACTCTCTAACTCAAAAGTCACCATATATTTATTTAGTTTTTTGTATACTGGGAAATAAAATTAAGACCAGTAGAGTGCACGGAGAAAAAAAAGCACCAGACTTTGATCGGCCACTCGCAGTTTCTTAACTTGCTCTTGGCAGTACACATGAATTATTTGTTTCTAAGAGAAGTTGTTTATAATAATAATAATAATAATAATGGTGAAATGGAAATGTTGTTGCTGCAAGTTAAAAATGTAGTTGAGTCGTTAACGATATTTCTTTCCACTCTACTTGCGTAATTTAGTCTTTATAACTTTTGAAGATAACATGAACAGTAACTTTCCCATTGTATAAAACACAGGTGGTTTTGATGTCACTGCAATCAGGGAAACTCGCCTATAGTTATTCTTAATGAGACATGGCATGTTGATGAATTCATTTATGTGCAGGCGGTGCTGACATTGGTCAGTGCGATTTCAAGTCGTGTTCAAATTTGCACACACGAGAGTGTAGTTTATTGTTTTCAGATTGGCGTCCTGAGATTCCTTTCGTCGTAAACGACGACGACTTTGTGCCAACAACAGCACCAGACGTCCCACAACACGACGCTACATATCGGCCGGACTGTCTTCCCTCCGTCTGTAGTGCGCCTCTATGCTGATGTCTAGGGCGGTGTCAGCGAGTGATGAAGCACTGTCTCGGGTCGCTGCTGACAACCACTATCAACCCCCGCCTGACGTCATATCCCGCTTTGCAGAACAGCATCCCTCCCTGGAACCCCGAGCGGCGGCCATTAAACTCTCCCCTTGCTCGTTATCTCCCACATACTTCACGGGCTCGCTCTCTTACCCGACGTCACTGGCGCCCAGTTCAACAATTTACATCCGAGATCGACTTCGGACGAGATCTATGTAGGATCGGCACAAAAAATCTGTTGCACGACTTGAGGGTAAAGGCATGGTGCCAGATCTGCGTTAACTCTATTTGTGATAGCCTGTTCAGGTGTTTCTAGGGCGGCATTATAAATGCGAGAAGTTTTTACAGACATTAAGACATAGACATGTGTGAGTGTGTTATTTAAACTCTTTCCACCGATATTGTTATATCGCCTGTTTTGATGGAAGAGAAAATTAAAAACCTTGTTACTGTTATTTGTGCTAACTTTGTACCTATTAAGCCTAGCAGTATGCCACACTCTTACATTCAAAAGAAAGGCTTTACACTGTCCAGTATCCTAATTGTCACAAAAATGCAAACAAACTCTCGAGTTGTATTATCGAACGAAGGCAGTCAAATGAGAGCCCATTCAAATACACCGACGAACAGTTAATCCAACAAAATATTTTGTTGACAGCCTAATTTCTTTTGTCCCAGTACAGCGGTTTTGTCTATCAAACGTGTATTTTGCTAGATGAAAAAAATATATATATTTTGTTGCTTTTCAAGTTTTGTGTACTCAAGNTTGTTGACAGCCTAATTTCTTTTGTCCCAGTACAGCGGTTTTGTCTATCAAACGTGTATTTTGCTAGATGAAAAAAAAATATATATTTTGTTGCTTTTCAAGTTTTGTGTACTCAAGAAATTTTTTTTTTGGTGCAACTAAATGTATTTTTGGCCCTATAGAAACAAATATTGCGTTGGCTGTTCTCTCAGTGTGCGCCGAAGCAACCTCATATAAAGTGACCACTGATGAAATTAGAATGTTTTTAAATACATTAAAAATACTGGACAATCTGCGTAAATAAACATATTTCAAATTTTACAACTTAACAGTTTCGTTTGCTGTTGAACTTGTTTTACTGGGATGTTTATGCCATTTGTAAGCATCTCAGCGGATCCCCGCCACAGTTACAGTCAAATGCATACACCCATGAACACTCCCTTATATCTCAACCAGTGCTCCTAGGGAATCACTTCAACGGGCACTCACAAGACTGAGATATGCATTGCTGGGAAGTTGAATTTATCGTAAATTTGATCTGTAGCAGTGGGGTATTATTATACGCGTTGTAGGCCGATAAATTAAACTACAGATGCCACTTGGTACCTTTCTACTTTCACTAAAGGAAGCTGCGGTGGCTGTAGATAATTTTTTTTTACCTTCCTTGGAAAAAAAAAGTATCCGAAGACAAATATTTACTGAGGTACGCGAATACGCACACACACTGATTCTAAAGATAATATTGTACTAGGGAGCGCCCTTAAGGCTAACGCTTTAACACACATTTCCAATTAAAACAAAGACTTTGCAGCACATGTATTAGTTTTTTATACATATTTGTTATCCATTTTAATTAAAAAATAACATGGTAATATGCGGGGATAACTAGAGTCTTCGTCTGAAATTAAATTCGTTGTGTGGCACAAGTTACCCTAGTTAGTAGAAAGTTAGTCGGAATGACTTTATATTAGACTGTTAAAGGTATTTAGCACGACAGCAGTGGTCATCCCTAATGTAATCTCACAGGCAGAAACAGCGGCGCCAGTTTCCACAGCAGTGAACTCTGCTAGTGAACTGTGAAATACCTGCCACTACTGCTTCTGTAAGAAAGACTGATGCTTGGCCGTGGCTTGAGTTCTCTTCAACAGTAGACTCGTTACAGGCGGAGTGAGAAAATCACGAGGGGAGAAGGGAGCAGCCGCGGCTTGTGTTAGGGACCGTTACAGCGCGTTGTCAGTACGCTACTATCCTCTGTTCTTACCTGTGGCAATGACCTGGCAAACAGCAGGAGTGGCTGGTGGCTGCAAAACATACAACTGCAGTAGCAAGTTGCAAAGTAACTTCTCTTTCCTGCNCAAACAGCAGGAGTGGCTGGTGGCTGCAAAACATACAACTGCAGTAGCAAGTTGCAAAGTAACTTCTCTTTCCTGCCATTTTCTATTTCTGATTTTGTGAACACTAAAACAGGTTCCGCAATACCTCGATGCGTTGATGTGCGATGCGTTGCTATGCGATACGTTATGCGATACGTTATTATGCGATGCGTTGCTATGTGATACGTTATTATGCGATGCGTTGCTATGTGATACGTTATTATGCGATACGTTATTATGCGATGCGTTGCTATGCAATACGTTATTATGCGATGCGTTGCTATGCGATGCGTCGCGACGAGCTTTACTTACTGTTTCACGATATTCAGGGATGATCGGTCGGTGACATACGCCGTCTGAGATGGCGTTGCTATCTATTTCAAGGCTGAAAATTAACTTTTTCAGGCCTCAAAATGCAACAAGACAAGCGAAAAACATCGACACTGTGTGTTTTAAGTGGGTAGAAGATGAACAAGGCGGTATGAACGCGATTTGCGATGAAAACTACGCAGCAACATACAGTGAGAACTAGAGACGTTTAAGAAGGAGAATTATTTTGATGTTAACAGACGATTTTGATGACATTGCCCGTATGTTTCTCCTCAAGCACCTGCAGATGAACAATGACGGTGCATGGGCGCTGTAGTATCCTAGCACAGAGCACTTAACAATACAGAGAAGAAACTGCCTCTTGTACCGCCATCTGCAGCGGCACTCACCAGCGACATTTCGGAAAGGCGTTCGACAATCAGCTCCTGCTAAAGCCGGCAGCCCAGCCTATCGAGAGCCTTTCTCAGCACGTAGTAGCCAATCAGAGACAAAGCCCATCCCCACAACAACGCGCGGCCAATCAGCGATTGATGGAAGGAACCGCTAAGTCTGTCTACTTATCTTCTCTGTGATCTGCATGTTTAGTAATGCGTACCATAGCGAGGAGACTGCAGATGCGTCAGGTACAGTCGCCTCCGCACGACCCACTGTACTGTACAGTCGCTGTACANAAGCCCATCCCCACAACAACGCGCGGCCAATCAGCGATTGATGGAAGGAACCGCTAAGTCTGTCTACTTATCTTCTCTGTGATCTGCATGTTTAGTAATGCGTACCATAGCGAGGAGACTGCAGATGCGTCAGGTACAGTCGCCTCCGCACGACCCACTGTACTGTACAGTCGCTGTACACACCGACAATACGCTGGCCTCGTCGCTCATTTGTCGACTACTCACGGATAGTTCAGCACTAACTTACAAGGTTTTTATATCAGTAATAACACGACCTTAACATTAGCAACCTTACAATACACAGCAAAACAAAATGGCCAAAGGTCTGAAAGATTACACTGTAAAAAATATTACTTTCACAAGAAAATATTCTGTAGAACTACAAAAGGTTTCTTGTAAAATNTGAAAGATTACACTGTAAAAAATATTACTTTCACAAGAAAATATTCTGTAGAACTACAAAAGGTTTCTTGTAAAATATACAAAACGTATATTTGTAATATTACAAATTATACCTTTGCAGTTTCAACTTATATTATTAAAAAAAGGAAATAAAATAATACTTACTCTCCTGGAAAACAAATGTAATGANTGAAAGATTACACTGTAAAAAATATTACTTTCACAAGAAAATATTCTGTAGAACTACAAAAGGTTTCTTGTAAAATCTACAAAACGTATATTTGTAATATTACAAATTATACGTTTGCAGTTTCAACTTATATTATTAAAAAAAGGAAATAAAATAATACTTACTCTCCTGGAAAACAAATGTAATGANGTTTGCAGTTTCAACTTATATTATTAAAAAAAGGAAATAAAATAATACTTACTCTCCTGGAAAACAAATGTAATGAATAAATAAGAGAGAAATATAAATATAAAGTAATTCACTGAAGAAGAAAAGCCTCGTACTATCGGTACAAGAATGTCCCTAGCGTTACTTCTACGCATCTTTAACCACCCAACCAACTTGCCTTACACGGTACAGTAATTCTTACAATATGTGTTAGATAGTAACTAAACAAAAATAACATAAAGCTGTCTGTATTATTTTATTAGGATTATTTGAGTTGTTTTAAGTGTGTCACGTTAGTTACGCGTACATTATGTATCTTTCTGCACGCAACTACGCTTTACATCACTCCAGGTATTTACACGAACAGATATATACGGTCTTATGTTGTTGAGTGTCCGCCATTTTATCTGAGGTCGTAAATACGGGTCAGTGTAGTACAAACATTTTTTGAGGTCTATTACAAACACGGCTCTAGTGATTTTACAAACATCCAAATTTACAAAAAAAAAATTGTACTGCTACAAACATTTGTAAAATTACCAACAATTTCTCTGTACGGATTGTAAAAATTGTTTACAGTGTATAGAAGAGATGCCGCTTTGGTTGCTGAGAAACCGGAATAGCACACGCATTCCACAGAATATTTTACACAAATTTACCCGGGCTTGGAGTATGAGCGTGTTTGATTTGTACTCGTAGCGAAAGCAGAATCTCGAGACGTGGCTTCATCGGCGATGTACATGGTGGCGCCTGGCACAGTGGCACAGTGGCACAGTGGCGCCTGACAAGCAAGATGATGAGATTAGCAACTGCTTGCTGAAGTGTTAGTTCCAGGAATGCTACCTCTTCCCTTGCCATTCCTCTATATATTTAGTCGTCGTTGAGAAAGATGACGGAAAGTTACTACTAGTAATGTGTCCTCACCAGTCCAAACATTTCCCCCATGTAGTACCTACTAGTTTGTTCCGTGTTTTCCGTAAGTGTTGTACGAGTTCGCCGTTGCCATAATTAGCTTACTACATCAGGCAGTGCTACGTAGATGTGACATCAGGTGTGTAATGTTTGCCTCGCTAGTGAGTGTTGCAGTTTCCCCCGACTCCACTCTGGCAGGGGTTGCCGTGGTCTAGTGGTCAGACTACTCGCCTCCCACCGAGGCGAACCAGGGTTAAATTCCCGGCGGGGTCGCTCCCGGATTTTCGCATGTGGGAGTTGTGCCGGACTATGCCGCTGGTCGGGGATCGCCCGTTTCCCCCGCCCTTGTGTTCCGGGGCACTGCTCCATACTCACTTCACTTCACCCTCATCGTCTCTCAAGACATCGACGTTGAGAGCCTCCCCAATCTCTCCAGTCCACTCTTACGCTGTACAGCACTGAGCAAGCCAAGACTAGACCACGTGCTAGCTACGTGACGGCGTGGTAGTCCCTACGTGCCGCACGTAGTTGACAGAGCCGTCTGGTCGTCGTAACGTGGCTCGAGACCGACGTATGTGAGCTTACTAACTCCTCGAGGCCACACGCACTCTCCTACCGGTACAGTGGACGCCCGAGTGTCCACTGTACGCACACGTCTGCACGCACACGTCTGCACGCACACTGTTTTACTTCGCGAACAAACTGCGGTCCACTCACGGTGCTTTCACATTTGTTGCATAGACACTATGGAAAATCACCTTATGCATCACATGTTGGCTTGTTTACTAAATAAGTCGTATCACAAGTGTTTTATACTTCCGTGTACATTAACGTGCATTTTTTTTCAATTAAACTCTAACTTATATTTTGTCAATAAACAGTAATATTTATTTAGTAGTCAATGCCAATTAAAACAGAGGAAAAAGACGTACTCTGGTGGTGGTTATTATGAAATAGCTGTTACGTGCGTGGTATATTACTAAACTTAGTTTTTTGTAAGTTATTTATTTTAAAGTAAACGTTTTCACGTACCATNGTTACGTGCGTGGTATATTACTAAACTTAGTTTTTTGTAAGTTATTTATTTTAAAGTAAACGTTTTCACGTACCATTAGTATGTTTTCAGAAGCGTAATATTAAAAAATCACATTTCATTGTTATGTATAGAAATATGAAAGTGTGTTCAGGGCAGAAGTACAGTGTGCTTGTTTTTCCTCGCAGATTTCTGCCAGACTCGCTTAGTCTTGTTTCCGTGTGGCGGAGTAATAAGTAGTGAGTAGGCCGCAAGTAGAACTCTAGCAGGGCTTCAAAGAAGCTGGAAGTAACTGCTAATAGAGTGCATAGNAGTAGTGAGTAGGCCGCAAGTAGAACTCTAGCAGGGCTTCAAAGAAGCTGGAAGTAACTGCTAATAGAGTGCATAGCATCGCGAGTGAATCTGGTGACTTTCTCTTTAACCAAACAAGATTTTCAAGTTCTAATATTATGGAGATACAATAACATAAATAACTTCCGCTTTGGCTTATACGTATGTCAAACTATTTTACGACCCATGTTTCATATGTTACTTGACTAGTATGAGAGGCGAGTGTTCACAATCGAATATCTTATATTTATTATAAACATTTAGTCAGACTTAACAATTCTAGTAATTCCAATGCAACCAGCAACAGGAAAATTATCTGCGCGACACAACAAACACTCTACTTTGAAACTGGAGTCTGCAATGTTGACATATGTCATTTTCCTTAAACACATATATTTGACTGCAATGTAATTGTATTAATATTGTTATGCTGTTTCTGTGTCTGTTCTGTGACTGACGGCAAGGACCGTGCCTTTACGTGTACAGAACGTGATACTGCTATTCCACTTTGTACGTAACGCACTACGAACTACGCAATGTAGTGCGCATCTGCTTACCAAGTACAGAAAGAATGGTTTAGTGCACTTACGTGGNACGCACTACGAACTACGCAATGTAGTGCGCATCTGCTTACCAAGTACAGAAAGAATGGTTTAGTGCACTTACGTGGTTCAACTGAATAAAAAAACATTGGTCTGCTAAGTTCGAAATTATACAGCATTGATTCACAAAATACCCTAGATNTGGTTCAACTGAATAAAAAAACATTGGTCTGCTAAGTTCGAAATTATACAGCATTGATTCACAAAATACCCTAGATTAGCTTATATTAGTTTTGACTTTAAGGACACTCATAAACCAACCACCTTGGCTAGATTAAGTGAATATATTAAGTTGGGATATTGCGATGAAAACGGATGTTATAAATTCCTGACGTCGTGGCATCAGTGAACAGATTATTAACACGCTTTTCGAAACACTAATGCCAACGATGAGGAGGTTTTAAAAGTCCACACACAGACGAGATACGTGCATTCCACATACACTCCACAAGCTCTCGTGCTGGAATGGCAGCCAGGTTACTTCACACACTCTCGTCATATTTCAATATACTTTCCCTGAATATCAGCAATATTACTGATTCGTACGCTGTGCACCTGTCATCAAAATTCCAGCTGCTGTCACTTACAAATTATCCTGAAGGTAATCGTTTCATTGTACATTTTAATTAATTCCTGTAACATTTTCGATCGATTTTATAGAACGTTTACGGCTCTTAGGTTGAATAAATATTTGAGAATTATTATTACGTATGGAACATGCATTCAGAGCGTATCGGTTTTATTAATACTCACGTTGAAGACACGCACACACACATTCTTGTAATTTTACCAAAATGCCAAACTGTTTGTAACTCTATGCACAATTAGTCTCAAACAAGGTATAAAAGCCCACACATTTCCTTCTAAAGTTACACGGCCAGTGTCCAGTGTACTCTGTTAGTGCACATCTCTTGTCCTATGTTCACACCTGAGCCCCACTCCTGCGCAATTTAACTTATCAAAGTGGTGCTGCGATCATGCAAGTAGTCACTAATTTATAATCACCTATCGCAGTACATATTTAAGTAATTTCTTCCGGGAAAATATTAGGGAAATGCTAAAGAGTAGGAGGCGACACATGTGAAAGGCTATACGAGCGCGGAACAGGGTGTGTAACTGCGGCTCGTGGGTGCCAGTGAGTTGCACGATAGCACGGCGGGTGTCGCCGAGATGACGTCGTGCGTAGTAGAGTGCGAACTGTCTCCGCAGCGACGCCTCAGTACGCACGTCACACCAAGTGTAGACGTGGAGCAGGGAAGTACTTCTCTCCTGGCGTGGAGACTGCGCGCAAGCCCAGCGGACGCAGCTCGCGGCTTCTGCAACGACGAAAGCCGCTAGGAATTATTAATTCACTTAACTTTCGAGAACCAGACGAGTAGTAATCTAATTCCGAGGCGGAACTGTGCCAAAACTAGTTCAAGTTAGAGGTCACGCTGTGTAACTCCGCATTTCGGAAACGAAATAAATTTTCTTTTCTAACCGCAAGAAAAATTTTCATTTTGAAACTTTTTTCGCGCTAGGACAGTAGGTCGGATACAGAAAATGGAATTTTAACCAATCTGAAAGTTTTCTGTTCTTTGTTATGAACTTAGACTTATTTTAAACAACTATACAGTAAATTTAAAAACTCACAGAAATTTTACACCTCTTAAAGATTGACTCAGCCTATACACAGAATATCCGACGCTGAGATTACCTACGTAATACGAAATTCATCAAAACGGGCAGATGCAGCTGCGTGGATCAGTCTTTTCGCGCTTCTTGCGCCAAACCATCACCCTTACATACAACTGTACGAAATAATGATTAATTTATTAATTAACACATGTGTGGTATAGATACATACATATGCAGTATGGCTTCATCGCCACTTTATGTACAATGTTGACGTAGTTCTATATCTGATCCTAGATGACNACATACATATGCAGTATGGCTTCATCGCCACTTTATGTACAATGTTGACGTAGTTCTATATCTGATCCTAGATGACACTACTTTGACGTGCATACCACGTTTTAAATCCTATTGCAATAAGTTTGCGCTAAGCAACATCCTCTTGCATTACGGTGACAATTTTATGCCGTACGCAGTCGATAACTAACCATTCGCAGCTCCAGGTCCAGATGCTAGTGTAAACGTCAACCCCTGTACTAAGTTGCATAGGCAACAAGCAAGCACACCAGTGTCGCAGACTAACAAACTTTACAGGGGCCAATCATTACAACGTGCAGGTGCGAAATACTGTTGCAGTCATTTTGTTTAGAGGAGGTGAGAAAATTGATAATCCCACTCAATTAGAAATTTTTCACCTTCTTATTGACTTATGTGCAGTATTTCATATTTTTCTTTTTTATTTTTCTCATTTTCTTCAATAATAGATTACACAAACGTCAATTTAGAATGTTGGAGTGAAAGGAAGCCAAACGAACCCAAAAGAGATGAAATGTTTGAAAGAATATTTAAGTATTAAATTTTGGAATCTTTAAGGTACTCGATCAGTTCCGTGGTAATTTGACACTCGCTCGGATGAGTAAGCACTTCTCCATGGCGATCAGTAACGCCTCAAACAGGGACATAAATAAAACACAAA
This sequence comes from Clitarchus hookeri, assembly GCA_002778355.1. Lineage (NCBI taxonomy): Eukaryota > Metazoa > Arthropoda > Insecta > Phasmatodea > Phasmatidae > Clitarchus > Clitarchus hookeri. The sequence continues at coordinate 2,179 of NQII01006013.1, read as the reverse complement.
GGAATTATAAATGCTTATTTTGCGTCATACAAACATACTCGTGTTTAGGAAAGTGCGAACAGAATATTATTCCATTTATTATATTAGACATAATATAATTACTAAAATAAAGAAACAAAAAGGAACAACTGTTTTTTTCCGCCTTGCCGAATGGCCCTCGGCGGCTAGGGCTTGAAAACCATTACAGAAAACGCAGTAACATATCTGCAATGTATTTTAAGAGAAATGTAAATGTGTGTTAATAATTAAACCTCACGTGGTCACAGAACGGGTTTAATATCTAAGTGACACGCGGTGCCAGAACGGAAAGGGCGGTGTAACGCTTGATAATCAATTCCGACACTACAACTTAGTGACGCGATTGAAACAAGTGTAATCTAGGCATGCATGCGACTACGATACAAGCATGACCTTGAGCAGGTGNGGGGGGGGGGGGTAGTATCCGGGCAGTATATCTGGCGACTCCGATGTGCTTGCACGGTCATTTCGGTGACAAACGAAATATTTCTTGTTTCGCTACTTTCATTTAATTTCCATATCTCAAAGGAAATATAACTCACTACCGCAGACGTATTCTAGTGAAACCAACAGCCTTATGCCCGGCACAGCCACAGACAGATGTTTTTTTCTGAAGCAAGTGCTTTTAAAAAGGAGTTCCAAGGAAATGAACACTCGTGCACGTTGCCTTTTCCCGCGGAGAAACACGTAACTGCAGTAATTAGATCTCGCCCAGGTCCCAGCACTACGTGACGTCGCCCAGGGTAATTAATCACGTAGTTTCACGTAATTAACGGCTAAAGTGCACGGCGATGGAGTGCTCGCCTTTATCTGAAGATGGGTCCAGTTTGTAGCTAGGAAGTTGGACAGCCTGTATGTTGGTACAGAACTGAGCCCAACGTTCAGAAAATCATATTCGAACTTCCGCCGTTCCACACAGTGTTGCCAGGTTGAGGAATGACATTCTAGGGGCAGGGAATATATTTTTCCAAACGAAAATGTTTTTACGTATTTTCACGATCATGCACACAAAGCATACTAATGGCCGGTGCTGTACGCATCTACTAGCGCTCTGAGTGTCTTGCTTGTGGGTAATCTGATTTGTTTAAGGTTTTGGTCCTCTCGTTTAGGAATACAGCCGTCGAGTGTTTCCTGAATTCTTCCTGTGGAAGGATAAACATAAAAAATTTAATAGTTTTCTTATATTACTCAGTTCTTTAGATACGCCATGTCTAACTGCGAGCCTGTAACGAACAAGAAGCAACAATTCCACCGAGTCATGTACAGTGCTGTACAAAGGCTTTGCGCTGTGGCAGCAACCTATAGACAAATGATGTTGGCAGGGCCGTACATAAGGGAGGGATTCGGGGGTTCAAATATTTCCCTTAAGGACTTTATCATATATGTCGTTTTCACAGTTCCAAGATTGATGTACTACACTTCAGGGGAAAACAAGATGATAGTTCGAGTTAATTACCACATAAAACTTCGACAGGACAAAAAATACATTTTATTTATTCAACAATAAGTACACAGGTGATTCTGCAAAGCAGTTAGGTTCTCAACTTTCGAGTGATTCTGCAGTTAAAACGTGGCGAGCAGTCGAAACAATATAAGTGGTTGGACTGAAAAGTTGACTATTGCTGGCAGATCAATTCGCGAAATACTTGCGGCTGTATTTCGAAATGGTGTAATGATAATATCAGCTCACAAGAAGCATTCTCCACATAACTGCATCGCGCACCAAATTATTGTATGATTACAGCGTGTGTTTATTTAAAACGAATAATTACTGAAGATACAAGGTAAAATAAAAACTCACAGTTTTATTACATTGTATTATAAATGACTGCAATTGAATACCTACCTCGATAAGAATTATATATGTAATAATGATCTTATATAAGTAATTAGATGTGTTATGAAGTTATATATTAGAGCAGATAAATATTTATATTAAATAATTATTTATCTTGCGATGGATTTCTCTTCCAGTCGTGGCACTCAGCTCACATCCCGGAATCAGATAAACTGAATTGCCTTTTAACTATCGTAATGCCTGTTGTCTAGAAGGTTTATGCCTCTGCTAGTTCGAAAAGTTAATAAGCAGGCAGTACAGTAGTTTGATTGTCCTGTATTGCCTAGTACTAACAAACCCACACACCACAATCGGGCATGCGTG